>JAACJN010000204.1:0-84443 GCA_013368555.1 Collybiopsis confluens | reverse complement strand
TCAGCTAAACGGGCAACGACATTGGCGAGCTGAGACTCGGTCAAATTTTGTGCAGAGACCGCAGCCAGAGAGCCAAGAAGGACGAGGAGGAGGACCGCTGGGAGAAAGGGCATTTCTTGGAACCGTGAACTGACAGCGAAAAGAGCTTTATTAATATTTCGGAATTATGGATGTAAAGTTCGACCAGTCATAACATTTTGTTGGAATGTCATGTTTTTTGCCAGGCCGTTAGCACGGTCAGCCGCGATCAAGGTCTGATATGTCCGAATAAGGCACAACCCCATTGCCAAGCGGAAGCGGCGCGGGGGGGGGGGGTTCGATGATTTTCGGTACATTGTCATCGAGGCTGAAGACGAGCAGCGTAGGATGAGTGGCATTCAACACCCTTTCTTTTATACTTTTCTTGTAAGCGAGCAGCTTCAGGGTGTACATAATTTCAAGTTAATACCCAGGCTCGCCAAGACTGAATTTGTAGATGCCGTTCCCTGATGGGTGTGACCCTGATTGTATCAAGAGCTCATATGGTACATATGTACGAGCTGAATAACCGTGGTAAGTGGGTCGTGAAAGCGTTCTACTGTTCCTCTACCAGCAGGGCGGAGTTGAGCAAGCAAATTTTTGAAAGATCTCATCTTATCTAAACGATCTTATCTTATCTTATCGTGGGAACCCGGAAGGTATTTTCCCGCTCTCGGAGGAATGGCGTCTATCGGACTTTGAAAACTTTGAATTGGTTTTCATTTGAACGGAGCGCGCCAACGTCCCCATCATGACCCCCGAGCTACCCACTGAAATCTGGTTGACAATAATCAATTATCTTTCCCCAGCCAATGTCAAACGACTGGGTCTAGTCAACCGGACTTTCCTCGAGAAGGCACGGCAATTGCAGTACCAACGTCTCCTGATTGACAAATATGACGAGAAAACTAAACTTCGACTGAAAGAAATTAGGTCAGCGAAAGCTTTTCGGATGCGACAACCTGAAGTCTGAAATTATTATCTCCTCCAGCTCTTCATCTCTTGATCACTATGTACACACCTTAACACTGTGTGTTCACGCTTGGCCAGCCTCTGAACAGGCTCTTACCAGATGGGACGGTCAAATTGGAGACTCTTTCTCAGTCGCCGCTCAAATTCGCTCACTCTTCGACTCTAATTACTCTCAACGGAAGAAATTATCCCAGCAGAAGAAACGACTGGATAGCCGGATCCAGCTTGTCTTGGAAGCAGCAACAGCTTTCAAGCGTGTCCGAGAGTGTGAGCTTAGATGGATGGAATTCCTAGACTGTCCGCCGGAATTTTCTTCAGAGGTGGATTTTGCATCAGAAACAATGTCAACCTTTCTGTCTTTGCTTGCTATTTTCCCTTTGCGAAACACTCTTACCAAACTCAGTCTACAAATTCCAACACATATTGCTTTAAACGGTTTGGCTTTGGTGAATCTTCCGCTTTTGGAAGATCTGAAGGTCGTACTGCTCAAATGTCAATATGCATGGACTTTGGACTCGGATAACGCCGCTCGATACCTTGGCTCAGAAAACCTAGCTAATTTCATATCGGGTCTCTCAAATACTCTAAAAATCCTCTCCATTTCCCGCCTGGACCCATCCATTGACCTCCACCGCGACTTTGGCCGTCTCTTTCATCTCCTATGTGAGACAGACTTTCCTCGCCTTCTTTCCTTTGACTTTTCTACTCAGTCACCGTGTCTCAGAAGGGGCACACTCAGCCTCAACATATTTGTTCGTAAAATCTGCCGTAGCATTCGCAACCTCCAACTCTCTCATCTGGCCTACCAGACCTCCTCATCCCCTTCACTGCACAACCGGCCAGACCACCCATCTTGGATTTCCGATATTATATCCCAGCAAAGCCGCATGCATGCCTTTTCTTCTCTCACATCGCTGCGGATCAGGGACGGCCATTTATCCAATAATTTGGCAGACCTGTCTTCCTTACTTGCCTCCGTCGCTCATCAGCTTGTCTCCTTCTTTCTGGAGTATAACTTGTTAACTTTGAGGGAAGTAGAGATAGTCGTCCAGGCTCTGTCCCGTCCTTCTTCACCCTTACAATATCTCGGCATTGAGCCAAGGGATCTTAGTCCAGACGTTTTTGACCTTTTGGCCTCGGCGCTTCCTCAACTCAAGTCGTTGAGCCTGACCTGTGAAAGGATTTCTTCTTCCATGAGACCCGACCCTTTGACTGAGGAAGATGTACGGCAAAATTTCCCAAATCTCTTCTTTGATCTGGTGAGCACTTGACCCGATCCTGGGCTTTTTTTTTTTTTGCTCTCTTTTCCCTTTCTCCCAAACCGTCCTAATGGTTGGTCCATCTCCACAGGGTTTTTTCTGTTTTGGGCTCATGCTTCGTAGCCAGGCGGGTGAATACCACAAATGGTCCTTGTCTTCTCTCACTCTTCACTGCATTGTTACAGGAAGAATGTCCGATGCGGTATCTTCATATTCGAGGAATAGTTTGGTTTTTGAGAGAGCTATCATGCGATCTATCCCCTCCCTTGTCGAATGCGACTGCTTGACTTCCTTTCGCTCTAGGTTGGAGTAGGCGTACTAGTAGCTCATTTTTTTCGCGAACATTTGTATGAGTTACAAATAATTATCGAGTTGGTCGGTTTTTTCAGTGCTTGTCTGAATTCCGTCTGCTACACCGTGACCAAGTAATAGCTACTCTATATTTTGGGGTGCTGTTTGTGCAACCAGTATGCGTGATGTAACACTTTAGGCCTTTACGCCATACATAGTGCCTGAAGCTAGCCTATACGCGCTATCTCGAGCACTGTAGCCATTTGACTCGGTCAGTGACTGTTTCGATTGTAGGAGAATATTTGACCCAGTCATCCGATCCGAGGAGGAAGAGACTTCAGAGCGTAATTTCTTTCCCTTGTTCAATGTGATATTATTCGCATTAATAGGGCAGCTTTGAGCTTCATTTTAGAATCTGTCCCAGGCTGTAATCGATGCCGTTGCTCGATGAAAGCACGCGTGGGAACCCCAAGCGCTCAGAAACCTCTCACCGATTTGAATTTTGAATTTTGAGAGTTGGGTGCATCCTTGGACGCTTGGGGTAAATATCAGGTTCTCGCGATCGTTTCTAGGTCCTGTTTTAAACGTCCTGCAAATTGAATGGCACAAGTTCGAGGTAGTCAATAGTCAATAGTAGCTGCCATCTCCGAAACAGTATATAAACAAAAATCAGGAATAGTACATACTACTACTGTAGTAGAATAAATTGAGAGATAAACACCTACTTCACTCCAGGCCGAACAGTAATTAAACAATCACATTCAACAAGTGAAGGAATGAACCTTTCAATAGCCCTCTCGCACACCAAATGATTGCTCAAATACGAAATCACCTCATCAGGCAAAGCTCTATCTCCAACGATACGGCAGAGCGTAAGCGAAGACATATTATTCCATCGGCGGTCGCGCCTGCGGTATTCTACCGAGTCAGAGTCAGACCCAGAGTCCGAATCAGCGCCCACCGCCTCGCTACGAACCATAAGGCCAAAACAAAAAAATCCCTACGCCGTGACATTGAACCGTTAGCATATACAACCGAACAGAAAAAAGTCCCATAAAATCAGGATGATCAGTGCTCACCAGATCGAGGCATAGATTCGGGAACATGCATCTTACGTCTTCCTCAGTCATCGGTATCACATCATCATCAGACGAAGTAAACCTCTCAAAACTCAAACTCAACTCCCTAAGCCCCGGAAATGCACAAACCAACAGGTCAAAAGTATCTGGAGCGAGATCCCTCGGTTCGATACCAAGATACCGTAAGGGCGAAGAAGAATGTGAAAGGGAGCATACAACCGTCTCTACTTCTTTCAAAGTCAACAGGTTATCCTCGAGAAAGAAGGAAACAAGTTGATGAGCGACGGAAGTGAGCAAGGCAGATAAATCTGCCAAATGAGCGGATAAACTCCCGTCCTTGATCCGCAACGATGTGAGAGAAGAAAAGGCACGCGTTTGGAGACCTTGGACGGAAAGGACATTTGAGATCCAAGATCTGTGGTCCAAGTGGTGTAAAGGAGATGACGATGAAGTATCATAGGCCAAATGGGAGAGTTTGAGGCTGCGAACACTATGACTGATTTGACGAACAAATCTGTCAAGACTGGGCGTGCCTTTTCTGAGATACCGCGACCGAGTGCAAAAATCAAAAGAGCGTAGAAAAGGGAAATTTGTTCTACAGAGGAGATCAAAGACTCGGCCAAAGTCGCGGTCGAGGTTGATGGAAGGGTCCAAGCGGGAAATGGAGAGCGTTTGCAGGGTACTAGAGAGACCCGAAATGAACTTGGCTAGGTTCTCCGAGCCAAGGTATCCAGTCAATATATCCCAGTCCTTGGCCCTCGAACATTGTGATTTCCACAGAAAGACTTTTAAGTCTTCCAGAAACGGAAAATCCGCCGCAGCCAAACAGTCTAGTGCAATATGCGTTGGGATTTGTAGACTGAGCTTTGTCAGAGTCCCACGCAGAGGGGAAATAACAAGCATGGACAGAAAGATCGTCATCAGCGAGGATGCAAATTTTACCTCTGGAATGAATTCTTCCGGACAGTCTTGATCGTATTCCTCCCAGATAAGCTCGTACTCTTGAATATGCTCAAAAGCTGTCATTGCTTCGAAGATGAGCTCGATCCGTCTATCCAGCCGTTTCTTCTTCAAAGCCACTGTCTTCCGTGGGAGATAATGCGAGTCGAAAAGCGAGCGAACGCGGTCAACGACCGACAAGGAGTCTCCAGTTTGGCCGTCCCACCTGATAAGGTCAGAGGCTGGCCATGCTTGAACACAGAGCGTCAAGGAACGGACATAGTGACCGAGAGATGAAGACCTGACGAAGATCATAATTAAGGTTGTGGCATCAGCGCCCTTACTTATTGGCTCACCTAATTTTTTTCAATCGACGTTTAGTTTTCTTGTCATATTCGTAGATCACCAGACTTTGGTATCGCGATTGTCGCGCTTTCTCAAGGAAAGCACGATTGACTCGACCCAGCTGTTTAACCTTATTTGAGGGAAGATAATCGAGTATCCTCCACCATATTTCAGTTGGTAGCTGGATGGTCATGATGAGGATGAGAGCAAGATGAAAGTTCAGTTGGACCTGAGGTAATGAAGGACATGGTACATAGCTTTTTAGGTGCGCTCGAGCTCGAACAGTTTGCAACAGACGATCAAACCTGTCAAGTTGTTGAGAGACGCTCACTCTTGCCACGAACACTTGGTTGATCCAGAGCGGGGTTGGCTTGCTTCGAAGAATTAGATATAGGATTGTGGATAGTCTTTGGGAGCATGATAGGGCATTCCGAGTAATGGAACTGGAGATGTTGTAGAGAAATAATAGCCGGCGCGGCTCGTGGGAACCCGGAAGGACTTTGCCGGCTGCCGGCACAAATACGTCTTCTCTTTTCTTTCCGTCCCAAATGCTTCCTCGAAACCTGTCCAGCGTCGTTACCCGGAATGCCCTATCACGCTCACAAAGACTCGCCGCCATCTCCCAATCCGTCAAAATAAGTCAAACCGTAAACGGAAACGGAAACGCAACGCGACGACGCGCCTTCCACTCTTCCGGCTCGCGCAGAAACGAACTTCCAAAATCTCCATTTCAAACGTTCGTGGACGTTCTGAAAGACGAGTTGAAGAAGAATAGAGAATTACAGGATAATGTCAAACAACTTCAGGGCGATGTAGACAAGTTTCAAGATTCGGAAGCTATGAAGAAGGCTAGAGCTGCTTATGAACGAGCCAGGGTATGTGTAGTGATTCTTTTTTCTTTCTTTTATTTTTTTCCAAAAGAGAAGGAGAGAAATAATGGCTCAACCTATGTCCTCTCTTTTAGCTAACGTCTAGTATAAAAGAAAATCCTCGACTGCGAGCTGCAGCAGAAGAATTAAAAAAGACGGGTGTTAAAGTGTCCGATGCGGTTGGAGAAGCGTTAAAGAGTATGGAAGAATCCGAGCTTATGAGGGCTATATCCAAGGCTTCTGCTGCGCTTTCTGAAAAGATTGAAAAGAGTACGGAGCCCATCAGGAAGACGGCTGCGTATAAGAGTCTTGCGGAGACACTTGTTGATGCGTTGGATGATAGTGGGAGTGCGAAGCACGCTGGGTTCGAGGAGAAGGAAGCTAGGAGGTTGAGGAGACAAAGAAGGCTGGAAAAGGCGGGGAAGACGGGAATGGGTGTTGGAGGGAGGGTCGTTGCTGATCCAGAGTTAGCTGTTTCTTTTTCTCTTTTCTCTGGTGAGATAGGCTGACCCTCTTCCTTGTCAGGGCTGGTTCGGCCGTTGTCCTGCACGCTTCGTCGCCCAAGCAAGAACGATGGGAAAATTTGAAACAAACTAATCCTATCTTACGGTCGTTGTCTTCATGGCAAACTGCTTATGCGGAATCCGAAAACCCTGTGGTTTTGTCCATGAGAGGTGTCACCGATACCATTGCGGGATGGTTTGAAGAAAACGAAACGGCACATGTGACGAGGATGATGAAAGCGTTGGATCCTGGGTTTACTCAGGACGCTTTTGAGAAGGAGCTTAGGGAGTACATCGTCCCCGAGGTTGTGGACGCATATTTGAGCGCTGATCAGGAAGCTTTGAAGGCTTGGTGTGGAGAGGGTGTAAGCTGCGCTCATGTCTTTGTCTGTCAAAACTTTTGAGCTCATTTTTTCCCTCCCTAGACGTACAATGTCCTATGGGCGACGATGGAGCAGTATCTCCGTCAAGGACTCGTGAGCGACAGTAAGGTCCTCGATATCCGTCAAGTCGATATCTCCGCTGGGAAAGTCCTGGAGAACGAAATCCCGGTGTTTGTGATTCAATTTAATACGCAGGAGATTCTACTGTTTAGGAATGTAAAGACGAGAGAGGTAGTCGTGGGAAGTGAAGACCGCGTTGAGCAGTGCATGTATGTCGCGGTTGTGACGAGGGTGGAAGAGGAACTAGGTAATGAACTTACAGGTGGATGGAAGGTGATTGAGATGGCCAGAAGGAGTTCGAGGGTCTATTTGTGAGGCATGAAAGGCAAAAGTACTTTAATGATTAGATTTTTACTACTTAGAGCCTACATACATATTTTACACACATCGCCACCACTCATTTCTACATTTGCTGGTTCCCGCCCGCCATCATTCCGTGCCATAAGGTCGCGTCTAAAAAGCTCGTGGATTTACGGCGGTGGCAGCTCGAAGCGTTCAAATGGCAGCTGTCTAGACCGACCCCTCACAAGTATGCGCGGCGAATTGCGGTCCGGGAGCTCCAACATCTTGTTTACATTGACCTCTGACCAACCGTCACCAACGCCCCCAAAGGCCGCCGCAGAATTCAAACACAAAAGAAAAAAGAAGGGTATTCAGGCTTCAAGCTGGGTAAACAAAATTCTGTGTGTTTGACTTCATTCTAATAACATTTGGCTGGCAGTCAAAAACACATGAGCTATGACCGACTTGCTACGCCCATTCCGATGTACAACGATGGGTACGACGCCGAATTAAACGAAAATTTTGCTTCTTCATCCGCATCTGCCTCTGCCCCGTCTCCCAATCCCGTGGCACAGCAGCACCGTCACCGAAAAAGACCGTCTGCGCCGTACGGTTATGGGTATTCAACTTATTCTGCTGCTGCACCAAGACGCCGGAATCCTTCCTTATCCCCTGTCAGAACAAACTCGACCCAGAGCTGGCTAGTGTCACTTCCGATACCTATTCCTCGAATCATACGCCGAATAGGGTCATTGGTTCTCCGTACACCCTTTCACTACCTCCGCTCCAGTTTTCACACTCTCAGACAAACAAACCCTTCCGTGTCCATGTCCTCGTCCTCATCTTCCACTGGCAGACGAATAAACCTGCGCAGAGTCAAAGACCCAACTCCGACATTGACCAAAATAGTGATCACCCTTTTAGCAGTCGCGTCTCTGACACTGATATATCTCTTACTCGGGATCTACGAGCCACACCTCGAACTTGCGTTTTACTCGCGCAAGTTTGTGAGGGAGGAAGTCTTGCCTATCAAACCTCTCGCTGGGTGTTTCAATCGTCCGAATTGGAGGTATAATGTTACCGAACGAGTTTATGGGCCTAGAATGAACGAGGTCCAGGCTGGGCTTGAGATGAGGTTTGGGTTGGATTGCTATGATTTTGCGGGGACGGTTAGGAGTTTGTCGTCTTCGTCGAGTTTGACGAGGCAGGCAGCTGCAGCTGCTATGAATCAACAACAACTACCTCGAACTCAGTTTCACACCTATTGGAGATCGGATCTGGCACCGTTTGGACCGAGACAAGAGTACATGCTCAAATCGTTTTTCGCGACTCAGAACCTTGCCACGTCCAAACTCGTTCTATGGAGCAATGGGGATTTGAGAGGGAACAAGATCTTGAAGCAGTATTTGAGGAGGTACGGCGAGGATCACCCGAATTTGGAGGATGGTTCTGAGAGGGGATCGTTCGAGGTTCGGAGGGTCGATGTTGTGCAATTGGCGAAAGGGACGGCACTGGATCCGCAGCAGCAACCTCACCAGCCGCAAGAACAGCCTCCTGTTCATCACTTGCCGCTCTTTGACAAAAAAGCATGGGTCGACGGTGACCTGATCCGCCTGTTGCTGCTTTGGAACTATGGCGGCGTTTGGGTGGATATGGACTTTTTGTTGACGAGGGATCTGGAACCGTTGCTGGAAAATGAGTTTGTGACTCAGTGGGATTGCTATGGTAAAAAATATACGCCGCTGAATGGGGCGTTGATGAGGTTCTATCCTCATTCTCCGTATCTGTGCGAGGCTTTTCATATCATGGCCACGGATTCTCCACCTAGACCGGATTCAACAGATTGGGGCAGTACGCTGTATCTCAAGCTGTATCGGAGGCTGGTGAGAGGTGGTGTGAGGCCTTTCAAGGTGGGGGTTTTTTCTTTTGAATCTAAACAGAGACTCTTTTAATATGCTTTTACAGATCCTCCCTTGGTGTTTTACAGACGGTCGTTCATGCAGACTTGATAATCGACTTCCGGACCCGTTCAAAGAAGACAGACCGGGTGGAATCGGATGGTGGGAGGACCAGAGTCCAACTCAGAGCCAGAGTAATATCAAAAACCAACAATCGTGGTGGAATCCGTGGAGGAGACAGGGAGGAAGGGAGAGTCAGCTTGAACAGGGGGATATGGTTGAGGCGTTGGACGTTTCGGGTGGTCATACTCACCTTAATGCACCCATCGATGATAATGGACTGAACTCTGCCCCGGGGGACGTCACCTATACTGGCAACCCGCCTGCTTTGGCACGAGCGCTGTCCCAGGTATTTGGAATTCATCTGCATAATCAGTGGGAGAAGAATTTCCCAAACGAGGGCTGGGTTGAGAGGATATTATTGAGGAGGTATGAGTGGATTTTGGCGGAGAGGAAGGAGAGGGAGAGGGAGAGGAATGGGAGGTTACAGGAAGGCGTGGGAGGGAGACCAGAGATCTATGCGAGACAGGGTGAAGGCGAGCAGGACGCTTTGAACAAGGATGAGGCTGCTCTTCCGAAAAAAATGATCATGAAGAGAGGAGAGCCGGAGGAGAATGGCGTGGATGTAAGTATGCAGGGGCACGATCTGGATTCGGATGCGTCATGACTCTCATAGATCTACGAAGACTTTTAGTTTTAAAACGGTCAAAGTACTTGCATAGCATCGCATCAAAGTAGTATATATATTTGATTATTGCCATAATCCTAATCTCATGATTTTTCCTTTCGCGCCGATTGAGAGAAAAATCCACTTCGTGACATAAAGGCGACGGAAAGTACGTATAAGGTAAGGTACTGGAGAAGAGAGCAGTTAAAAGGTGGAGAGGACGAAAAGAGAAAAAAGTCGGAGATAATGGCATCAAAATCATTCCTTTACAAGTTTGCATCGTGGGTCAATCCCACGACATCGTTCTACTACTTTTTACCAAAGAAGAAACACACTCCGCTAGCACGATCGTCCGCTCCCAATATCCACGACAGCGCTTAGAAGCACTCTGTGTGAATGGAAGTAATGAGCGCCAAGGAGGGATACCAAATAGGAAGGAAACACGTACTGCGATGGACGATACCAGGACCAGATTCGTCGTACTCTTGCTTCGAGCACCACAAGTTTTGGAACGTGCTGAGGGAAGCAAGAATAGAACCACCAATCCAGACAGAGTATTTTCGCTCCGGAGGAGCAACAATCTTGACCTATCGAAACGATCAGCGAATTGCACTGGGGTTCAAAAAAAGAGGCTACATGCCTTCATCGAAGCGGGGGACAGCGAGGTAAGCTCCTTCTGCATACGATCCGCAATACCTGGGAACATGGTGGTACCACCAGAGAGCACAACGTTTCCGTACAGATCACGACGGATATCAAGATCACACTTGAAGATGGAGTTGTAAGTGGTTTCGTGGATACCGGCAGCTTCGAGACCCAGGAAGGCGGGCTGGAAGAGGGCTTCAGGGGCACGGAATCTGAAATAAAATGAATAAGGAAAGGGCAAGACATATACGAGCGTAAAAGCTTACCGCTCGTTTCCGATAGTGATGACCTGTCCGTCGGGAAGTTCGTACGACTTTTCAAGGGCAGAAGACTGAGCAGCAGTTTGCAGCTCTTGCTCAAAGTCAAGAGCAACGTAACAAAGCTTCTCCTTGATGTCACGCACGATTTCACGCTCGGCGGTAGTGGTGAAGGGATACCCACGCTCCATGAGGTTCTTGATCAAAAAATCGGTCAAGTCACGGCCAGCAAGGTCGAGACGAAGGATAGCGTGAGGGAGAGCGAAGCCTTCGTAGATAGGGACGGTGTGGGTGACACCATCACCAGAGTCAAGAACGATACCAGTGGTACGACCAGATGCGTAGAGAGACAAGACAGCCTGAATTGCGACGTAAAAGGCGGGGGCGTTGAAAGTTTCAAACATGATTTGCGTCATCTTTTCACGATTGGCCTTGGGGTTCAAAGGAGCTTCGGTGAGAAGGACGGGGTGCTCCTCAGGAGCAACACGGAGCTCATTGTAGAACGTATGATGCCAGATCTTCTCCATGTCGTCCCAGTTGGTAACAATACCGTGTTCGATGGGGTACTTGAGGGTCAAGATACCACGCTTCGACTGAGCTTCATCACTGAGATCGCGGTGAGCAAGAGAAAGATCGCAAAAGAAGGCGAGACATACCCAACATAGGAGTCTTTCTGACCCATTCCGACCATGACACCCTGATGACGGGGACGACCGACGATGGAAGGAAAGACAGCTCGAGGAGCGTCATCACCTAAGATCCCAAGGTAGTCAGACACTATACGTGAGTGTAGAAACGTTTTAAGTTACCAGCAACTAGAAATCGGCGAAATCAGTACGAGATGTAGGGCAAAATACTGGAAAAACTCACATCCAGCCTTACACATGCCGGATCCATTGTCAATAACCTTGAGCAAAGGGGGGGCTGTCAGACAGAGAAAAAAAGGGAGGGGGATGTAAAACGTACGAGGGCAGCGACTTCGTCCTCCATTGTAGTAGATTATTCGTAAGAAAGAGTAAGACGGCGTTACAAGAGCTGGCAGTTTATATATCGAAAAAAGCGATGCGTTGCGCAGCATATGATGATAGATGACGGTGAGACATCAATGTGAGTAAGCGAATTCAAGGCTTCGACGTCGTGGGGAACAGCGAGCTCACCTGAAACTGGAGCTCCGTTGAAGGTTATGGGTAAAGAGAAAGATACGATGACTGGCGGATTTCGCTGGACGTTTATTTGTTTGGCCAATGTCCAAATTAGGTCACCGCATCGCCACTGCCGATCGGCATCCGTATCGATGAAAAAACGTAAAGTCCGCGTTAACCTTTTCCTGTACTCCCCGCATGCCAGAGGTAAAGAACAGAGTCTGTTTAATGTGCGTTCCGTTTACTGTTTTCTAGCTTGATTACTTCTCAGCCCTATGTAGTGTTCATGATGGATGGGGTATCGCCGACGAGGCTGGGCAGAAAGGGAACGCCATCGAGGCCGGTACTACCACGAACATGGATGATATAGCTAAAAAGCATAGCTTCCGCAAATTGGCTGCCCATGGCACAGCTGTCGGCCTCAGTGATGGACTCATGGGTAACTCAGAGGTTGGTCACTTGAATATCGGCGCAGGACGTATCGTCTGGCAGGACATTGTCCGCATCGACGTTGCGATAAAGAAGAAGGAATTCCACAAGAACCCGGCTATCTTGGAAAGTATGAAGAAAGCCAAGGAGGGTAACGGAAGACTACACCTTCTGGGTCTGGTAGGTTTGGTCTTTCCATTTCATCCGTTCGCTCCTGATTTGTTTCCATAGATCTCTGATGGCGGTGTGCACTCCCACATCAATCATCTATTCGCCCTTTTGGAGACTGCGAAGGAGCAGGGTGTACCCCACACCTATGTACACTTCCTCGGCGACGGTAGAGATACCGCGCCTCGCTCTGCCGCAGGCTACCTTGAACAACTTCTCGAATTCATGAAGAAGGAGCAATATGGAGAACTCGCAACGATCGTCGGACGTTACTATGCGATGGACAGGGATAAGCGGTGGGAGAGGGTCAAAATTGCGGTCGAAGGGCTTGTGGACGGCGTCGGCGATAAGGGAGAGGCTGCCGTCGACGCTGTCAAGGCCAACTACGACAAGGATGTCACTGACGAATTCTTAAAGCCGATCATTGTAAACGGAGATGAAGGAAGATTAAAAGGTCCGTAAATCTTCTCGTCAGTGACCTGTTCCGACGTCTCCTTCGTGTTGCAGACAATGATACAATCTTCTTATTCAACTACCGCTCGGACAGGATGCGTGAAATCGCCACCATACTTGGAAAACTTGATGAACCGATTGAAATCAAAGTTCCAAAAGATCTTGTACGTGTTTATTCTTAAGTTCATTCTCCGTCATTAACTCATACCCCTCCAGCATATCACCACCATGTCCCGTTACAACGCCGAGTTCCCCTTTCCTATTGCTTTCCCCCCTCAAGTCATGACCAATGTATTGGCGGAATGGCTGGCGGAGAAGGACATCAAGCAAGCACATGTCGCTGGTATGCTTCGATTCAACCTTCAGATCGTGCTATTTGTAACACACTCCGCTTGTAGAGACTGAAAAGTACGCGCACGTAACCTTCTTCTTCAACGGAGGTGTCGAAAAGCAGTTTGCCAATGAAGAAAGACACATGATTCCTTCGCCCAAGGTGCCGACGTACGATAAGGATCCAAAGATGAGCGTCAAGGTGTGTGGATGCTCAAGCAACCGCTCGCTGATGTTGGTTCTAAACATCTCTTATAGGGTGTTGCCGAAAAAGTGGCTGAACTTGTCAAATTGAAAGAGCACGAGTTCATCATGTGCAACTTTGCTCCTCCTGACATGGTCGGACATACAGGTATATATGATGCAGCAGTAGAGGCAATTGGACACACGGACGAGGCGGTCGGAATCGTTTATAAAGCATGTGAGGAGGCTGGGTGAGTTGAGTCGACGTGCTGATGTTGTGTTCCTAACGTCCTACTTCTTCACTTAGGTATATCCTCCTCGTCACCGCAGATCACGGCAACGCCGAGCAAATGATCAATCTGGAAACGAAAGCACCACATACGGCGCATACGACGAATCCTGTACCGTTCTTGATGACGGGTGATAATGAGAAGATAAAATTCGCGGAAGACAAGGAGGGTGAAGAGGCTGGAGCGCTGTGTGATGTTGCACCAACGGTGCTGGAATTGTTGGGTCTGGACAAGCCAGAGGAGATGTCGGGGAGGTCGCTTCTTGTACAGGTGTAGAATAGTAATGTTATTAGATATAGATGTATACATGTACCTCAAGTGCTACTGCTACGGTATGAGATCAAAAAAGACTGAATTTCAGATTATTTGACGTCCTTCCATGGAGTGGTACGATATGGAGGAATGTGTCATAGCACGGCTGAGGGACTAGAGCCCTCTTGCCAAAATTGGCGTTCAATTGAACGGTCGGCGGAAGGAGACCTGGGGACTATTCCCAGACTGCTACTGAGGTATGAGTGGGGATGATTCTTTCATTTATTGACCAATGAAAACCGAATAGACAGCAAAAATGCAAACTAGATTAGTGTAGGAAAGTGTTGTAATTGTGTGGGTGGCCTTCTTCTACACGAAGGTTCGTACACTGTTTCTCTCTCTGCGAACTCCACCCTCTGACTTTTGCCCATCGGCTTCCGATAGCTCCCATGGGCAAAAAAAAGTCAGCGACGGGTCGAGGGAAGGGGTGGAGCAGAGGATTCATAGGAAACCCGTTTACTCCTGGATTTTGGCGAGGATTTCCGAATCTCGGAAGAGATGGTATTCCTGAGTAGAACACGTCAGTCAGTTTCAAGCATAATCAAAGAGCTGAAAAGAGGACGTACATCATCCCCAACCTTGATAGCATTTCCACCCCAACCAGGAAGAAGTACCCTGTCACCGGCCTTCACAGCCGTGGGGACGACTTTACCGTCCTTGTCCGGAGCACCGGGACCAACAGAAATGACAGTGGCTTCGGGGAGAGGATTTGAGGTAGCAGATGTAGGCAGGAAGATCCCCGAGGCGGTTTTCTAGACGAGAATTTCGTATGAGTAATCCCGTATGCTGAGCCGTGTTTTTCCCGAGAAAGAAATTGGACTCACAGTCTCAGGCTTGAATCTTTGGACCAGTACGCGGTCAAGAAGAGGGATAACAGATTTGATAGACTTGAACGTAGCCTGGGCAGCCTGCAGACGCGTTGAGGAAAAAAAAATCGAAGCGAAAAAAATATATATTGTCGCAATTTTCCGGTGTGGTTTTGTTAGCTAGTATTTACAAGAGTTAACCATAGGACCGAACTAACCATTGAAATTGAAAACAAAGAAACAAAAGATGTAGAACAGTGAAAGGCAAAAGGAAGAGTGCAAAGTCGAACTCGTGACTTCGATTTCAATGACTGGGGGATGGCCGCAAGCGGCGACGGATAAGATAAGTCTCACATGTCGGGTTAGTAACGGATATAAAGGTATTATGCGATATCTTATTGTAAGTGGGTTTGGCTGGGGCTTGGCCCCGCGTACCCGCCCGTGGACGCCGGTGCCCGAGCGTCCCAAACAGAGCGAAGCTCACCAACAAGGGCACAGGCGGATGCGGGCCACACCCAGATAGAGCGGAGCTCTGTTATTATATTATAAACACAATTTATTGATTAGAGAACAAGAAATAAAACACTGAAGTAGCAGGAGAATATACTACAGTTCAAACTCGGTAATGTCGTAACCATGTATACAGTGATCAATGAGAGAATCGGAAATTTTATTAGCTTTACGAAAATCATCCAAAGTCTGTTTGAGGCGTTCAATTTGGGAAGGGCTGTAAGCTTTAAAAACATGAGCGGGGATAATATCTTGGAAGCGGCGCCAATAAATAAGGAAAGCCATAGAGGTCCAACCACCAATAGCGGCAACCACCTCAGGGGAAACTCCGGCAATGAGAAGTTCGACCGCGCCGCCAATACGAAAGCTGTGGCCGTGGACGTTGTCGAGCCCTGAATTGGTCCAGATTTTGTTACAAAATGCGAGGAAGACGGATTTGACCATATGTTGAGGTTTGCATTGGTCATCATAATAGCCAAAAAAGGAGAAATTGTCAGGAATGGAAGTGTTTGCCTCGAGGTGTTTGTATAAAGCGCGGAAAGGGCAAAACTTGGAGAGGTCAGCATTCTGAGCTGTGCCTACGATGGTAGCTCCAGCTTCTTTGGTGGTTTTAGTCCAGGGGATACGGATAGAAAAGGCTTTGGGCGAACCATCAGCGTTGGAGCTCTTGATGGTTTGAGCACTACGGCTCACATGGAATTTCGGGTTGAAAGCATTAGCCGAAGGGACGGTAAGTTCACCTGAGTAGGTAATAGGTATAAGAGCAAGTGAATGTATAAGGAATCTTACCAAGACGACGACAGCCCCAGAAAGCCATACAGGCTACTGCCCATACGGCGCAGTGGAAAGGGAGAGAAAAGTTGAGCTTGAAATATAGTGCGAGCATGTGGGCCAGCGTAATAGGGTTACATGCAGGCCGACAATGGTGAGAACCTGCAATGCGAGCACCAGTTCGAGCAAAACGGATGCGCCGGGAGTCAGAAGGCCATGGGGCATCATGAAAGTCATGCCAAGCACGGAGACCTGAAAGCCAATTCTTGACACAAGAACCTCCAACCTCGCCTAGATAGAAACCGATGAAGCCGATAATGAGCTGATCGTCAGCTGGCATACGATCCGCTTCGGGAATCCCCATCTTGTCACAGAATTGGTGAAAACAAAGAAGACCAGAGCCGTAGCTAGTGAGACTAGCGCTAGCTAGAGCCCCAATCATCGCCTGCTCACCTTTTTCGATGATCGCTGGCGGGTATTTTTCCGACTGCAATTTGCGTTTTGAGATGGCATAAGGTGTGAGCCAAGAATGTAAACGGTCTTGGGCTCGGACTTTGGGGCGAAAAGAGCTGGGAGTGATATCGTTACTCGGTTTTGACTTTCGGGATGAGACAAAAGAGGGAAGTCTGGTGGGATCTTTGGAGGGAGGTAGGGAAAGGGGCAGAACTGGCGGGGAAGAAGGTGGAGATCTTGGGCTTGGGACTGAAGAAAGAATTTTTGTGCGGATACTGCTACAGCGGGCTGGGACTGTAGAGTTGGAGGTAGAGGGAGTTGGCTGAGGAGCAAGAGAGTGGAGGATGCGAGAGCGGGTGGAAAGTTTGCCAAGAGAATTTTTAACCTCGGGTAGTCGCGGGTTACCCTGGTTAGCGCCGGAACCTTCCAGCGCAATTAAAGTGTTGTTGTCAATATACATATTCGAGCACATTGGCAAGCTCCTCTGGGAGTGAAATAGGTGAGAGCCTGAAAGACGGAGATCCATGTATCCCGCGCGATACTGGGTCAGCCGGGTTGGCTTGGGATTCGACATACACAACGTCAGGTTGGATATAAAGGGAAGCGAGGACTGCGTAAGAGCGCCGAACAGAAAGGTTGATGTGAAAATTGGGACTGTGAGCCTTCTTGATGGCGCCAATAGTACCTTTATTGTCTGAATGAATGCGGATGTGGATGTTCTCGTAATTCCAGCTCTGGAGATAATAGACTAGGAGTTCCAAAGCAACAGGTTTCTACTCTCCAACCAGGTTTAAGTTTGAAAGCCGCCCAGTTGCAGCCAGCGACAATACCGATCCCCCAATCGGTGGAAGCATCTACAAAAAGGCTGTGATCCTGGATTGGACCAAGTGGTTTTAATTGGCGATAGCGGGTGGGGTCCTGGAGGGTTCTGAGCCACCAGTTCAGGGTGGAGACCACACTGGTCACCAGCCATTTCCCGCGATCTTCTTCGCCCTCATGGTAAGATGCGGCGAAATTAGAAATGGCGGGAAGGTAAGAACGTCCTTCGGGGTAGATGAAAGCGATGTGGCATAGGGTACCATGGACGGATTCGACTTTGACAAGCGGGGCTTTTTTGGAGGAATGCTCACTGAGAAAGGACTGGATGCGATGAAGGTATTTGAGGCGTTTTTCTTCTGGCAGGCTCACCCGCCGTAAAGGAATATCCCACAGGAGGCCGATGAAAGTGGTGATGTTGACGAATTCAGGGTCACCTTTATCGGGGTGCCAAGGTACCTTGAGGTGCGCAATCAAATTGAGCATGGAATAACGGTTGTAAGGGTATGAGCCGTCTGGGTGTGGGATACGGAAAATGTTGAAATCATCCTCAATTTTGGCGATTGGGATGACACCTTTGATTTGCCAGATGTTGCGGACTGCGGCTGAAACCATGCCGGAGTTGCTGCTGGCAGGAGAGGCCCCGAAACAGAAGCAGTGATCTATCCAGAACTTCCGGTTGTTGTCCTGAACGACGAGGTAGGGTTTGTGTTCAGGGATGAGAGGAATAGTGCGATGGAATTTGGAGATGTCAATTGAACAAGCCTGGGTTCCAGGAGGAGCCGAGGTGATCTATTCAATGTAGGTGTAAGTCCCAGGTGGGAAAAAGAAAGAGAGCGTATATCCCAATTGGGTAGATATCCCTTGCGGGTAGGTATCCCATACGGATAGGTATCCCATACGGGTAGAAATCCCTTTCGGGTAGGTAGAGGGAAAGGAAGAATAAACTCACCCATTCTGCAACAATAGCGGCGCTATCGAAAGAAGTAGGAAAAAGATCTTTTTCCACATAAGAGTTGACCGAAGGGAAAGGTTTCCCACTCGAGTCTTTGCCATCCTTGGAAAGATTCCGACATACACGTAATTTGGGGGGTTTGTCGGGACCCTGGGACTGTTCGGCAACAATCAATGGAGAGGAAATGAATGGCCCTCTCACAGTATAAGTTCCACCTGTTCCTTTGAAAACGGACCGGACATCCTATCAGCCTCTGTTTCCTCGGCAATGTAAGCTTCAACTACGCTCGAAAACTTGGTGGTCGAGGGATGATTATTGATGATAATGGTTTCAGTGAGAGCGGGCATGTTTCCCAAGTGAAAACCATGCTTAATGCTGTTAACGAGGAAAGGGTAGCGTTCAGAGAGATTGCAGGCTGAGAGTTCAGAGGAGAAAGTGTCGGCGTCGTAAGGGGTGACAATGCGGGTGTAGATTTCGGCGAATTCTGGCGGCGTATTGGGAAACGGTAGGCGCGAGATGATAGAATGTGAGAAGTCGTAGAAGGGAAGAGCGGGGCGAAGGCTGGAGGGAAGGAAAGGATCATTCTCGAGGGCGGTTAGGGCAGAAGGACTTTCCGAGGGCGTGGTGGTGTCCACCGCAGAGAGAGCAGATGTGGTTGCCAGAGGAGCAGGTGGTGTGCCTGCATTCACCGTGAATGTTGAACCAGATACAGATTTTGGTACCGCTCGAGGTGACCAAATCTCCTCTAGGGGTTGAGGTAGCGAAGGGAAAAACACCATGTTCAGTATTACGGTGCTCACCGAGTTTGTGGCCCACTTTTCCGCATCCGACGCAGCGAGGTTTGGGCCTGCTCTCGCTGCTACTTGGAAAGGGCTGGGAGGAGGGATAAGGGGTGTAGCGGGAGGAAGGGTATGAAGTAGAAGGTGCAGGATGGTTCCTGTAGCTGTTTGAGCCGTTATATGCGCCTTTGCCACCTCGGAGAGTTCTTTCACGTTTGCTATACTCCTCTGCTGACTTCACCAAGGTCCAGTAGACCATGTACTCGCTGCGTTCGAACTCGAATAGCTCCTCATAATGCTTCTTTCGCAATTCGATTTCATAGCCTTGCCAGAACTGGAAAGTTGAACTAGCGTCATTACGGTCGAAGAAGTTGTAATGGCGGGCTAGAAAAGTAGGACGGCTGGCGGTAGCAGAACCATATAACTCAACTTCGAAATTAAGATGGTTTTCCGTAGCCGTCTTCCACTGGATATAATCAAGTTCGGAATCATTAGAAGGGCCGACGTCAGGAGCAGCGTCCATTTTCTTCTTGACGTCGTCGATATCAAGAACTTGGGGCTTTTCCGGCTTATAGGTGAGCTTGGTGCGCTTGAAATTATGTAGATTCGCCGTAATCCAGCGGAGGTTCTTGGGAACGAACCAGGCTAGGGGGATGACGAAATCATTCTCCTCGAGGTGAAGCAAGGCTGGGGGGAAGGTGGTTATGACGTCGGAATCGATATCGTCCATCTTCTTGGGTGTGAAGTCGGGTTTGGGCTTTCTGGGAGCGGAAGGAGCGGAGGATGGTACGGGGTGTGTCGATACGGAAAGTTCGTATTGGGGAGTATTACCGGAGATCTTAAAACCCGGAATCATGTCTTTTAGCCAAGCAATACCAGCAGGAGGAATGAGGTGGAAAACTTTGTTGACGAGGGATGGATCGTCGACCATTTCCTGCATATGATCGTCGACAGTGATGAAAGATTCTACGTCGGAGGTCTCCGCGTCCAACGCTGGATTTTCCGCAACTCTGATCCTTCTCCTATCGTTCCTCTCCTCTACGGCCTTATTATAAGTAAATTTTGCGGCCATTGACATCTTCGCGATGAATGGGAGTTTAGCTTCGGTATGGGTACGACGGACTCGATTGGGTCTGTCGAAGGATCTTTCGGCTGGAAAAAAGCGTGGGACGTTGATGAGCATGGTTGGGCGAAGCGACGAAAGAAAAAAATGAAAATAAAGGCGTCTTTGATGCGTAGATGTTGTGGGTATGAAGAGAGCGGCAATGAGCGCCTAATGGCGGGGAGCCGACATATCGCCGCTCTTATCTTATCCTTCGGTAAGCCGGCTTTGCCAGCTTACCACGGACCAAACCTATTATACTCGTGATCACGGAAAGTGACGGGCCGGAAGTCCGCAGTCATCCCGATGGTTCAACTTTTTGTTTATTTTTCGAGTACTTTTTATACTACTACCGCTATGACACATATACAGCACTCTTCACCAAAGAAAAATCAACTTATTGGTGCATTAATGTCCGGAAAAATCATCACTCAGGCTGCCGAAGTCGCTGATATTCCTTATGGTACTGCAAAAAAAATTATTGCAAAATATTGTGCAACTAGTAGCACATCCAATCAACCTCGCAGTGGCCGGCCTTCGAAGGTTGATGATTGAGTCAAGCGTGACCTTATCTGCAATGCTCAAAACAATTGTCGAAAGCCATTTGCACAGCTTGGTAGAGAGGTTGAACCACAGTTGGGTGCTACCACAGTTCGGGTGCACTTAGCAGAAGAAGGGTATCACCAACGCGTAGCAAGAAAGGTGCCATACCTTAAGAAGGTCCATAGAAAGAAGAGGCTTGAGTGGGGGAGGCGAAATCGGAGAACTGCATGGGATACAGTCATTTGGTCAGATGAGTGCTATGTATATCTTGATGACTCTCATGGTCAAGTCTTTGTTACGCGAACTGCAGACGAGGAATTTGAAGAAGACTGCTTAATTCCAACATTTAAGCAGTCTAGCCTTTGTGTCATGGTCTGGGGCTGTATCATGAAGGGGAAAAAGGGTCCGCTGATTGTGCTGGAGTATCCTGGAGGGCGAGGTGGGGGAATGCCAAATGGTGCGAGGTATCAGGAGCAGGTTTTGGAGGGCTCACTTCTGCAGTTCTGGGATGCTATGAAGTCCGAGAGGCCAGATCTGAAGTTCCAGCAGGACAGTGCACCTGCCCATACCGCTCGAACAACAGGACATTGGCTCAAAGATCATGACATTACCATGTGACTCTTCCCACACCCACCATCATCCCCTGACTTTAACGCAATTGAACCAGTTTGGCACGAGCTAAAGAAGATTATCAGGGCTCTACCACATCGTCCTACATCAGTTCCTGCCCTTAAAAAGGCCGTAAAGGATGCTTGGGAGGCAATTGACATCAAAGACATTGACAAGTATATTAACCGGATGCCAAAAGTTGTAGAGGCTGTATTGGAAGCGAAAGGGGGTCGTACAAGATTTTGAGTGGGATTTAGATTGTGTACCACTAGCCCTTTACATACATCTAATACCAGACTCATATGCTTTACCCAAAGCTGTAAAATTGTATGAGAACAATGAAGAGACCTGAAAAAAAATGGCCAATTCAGTACCGGCCCGTCACTTTCCGTGATCACGAGTATAACTTTGGATGATTGGCCCCTTGCCGGATTGCACCATTTGTAACACTTACAGTGTTCTAGTAGTCCTTGATACAGAACTGTTTGTTTGACCTGCAACTTTTGTTTGGAAGTAATTTGGGGAAATCTAAGTACATCAAAATGTAACCAGACAGGTTTAGACTAGGAAAAACTACTTTTGACAAGGTCGAAGGGTGGATAGGAATATACTATGGAATAAACGAGAATTTAACTCAATTGTCACACCCAGTAGTCAGGTGTGACGGCATTACATATCCTTGGGAAGAGCTACCCGGCAGTGTGTTGGAGCACGAGATATTGGGCACCTAACTCAGATGAACATTTCTTTAACTTGAGCACACACCAACTAATTCATGGGATATCGCCAAGATAAAGTGTTTGAATTGTACATCAGCAAAACCCCAAAGTTGTGGCCAGGCCTGACAAGGTGACCCATGCCTGGGCATAGACCAATGTATGTGCGCACATGCATGTAACACCTCAATTATAACAGGAGTGGGGAGGGAGGGGCTAGATGTATGAAATCAACACACTGGGAGTCATTCACAGAATACTCAATAAGATGGCCATTCACAGACTCGACAGACAACAATGTTGTTCACAGAAATAAGCGAATAAAATGGTATCCACAGATGTACCATATTATATGTACATTCACAGATTAGACATATTGGAAGTTTATTCACAGAATCGGCATAATGTAATTTCGTCGTTTGACTTATTTCAATGTCAGGCGGCTCACAAAAAGGTATATTGTCAACTAACAAAGTGTGATGGGGAACTAGCGCGTACGGAAAACTTTTACCTGCGCTGAGAAAGAGAATACCTCTAGCAGGTATAAGTTTTCTGCACTTACTACGGGTTGTGTCTGTGATCAAGACTCCCCAAGTCTAAGCCGCAGGCGCGTCGTGAGCATGGACGACAACCCAGGAGCAAAGCTAAGCCTGCAGGATGGGAAATTTTTGGTTGCGTAATAAGGAAAGGAAATATATTTGGCATATGTAGTAGTGTTAACAGAAGGACATACAAATTTTTAAGAAGTGGGTCCGGTGGCAAAAAATGCCATGATAGAATTGCTGAACGTGGGCACGATGCAAGTGCATGGAGGCAAGAGAGTCAAGATTCCTCCAATACTTGAGAAACGCGTCCGACTTCCACCTTCCGAGGGCCTTGACAACCTGAGGTGCAATGCCCGAGAGAAGGTAGTGGGTGGTCCCGCCGATGCGGAAACAATGACCTTTGAATTCTGGGAGGTTGTGTTTGGTAAGGATCCCGTTGACTCGTTTAAGGAATCTCTGCTTTGTCATTAAGGCCAGTGAGCCGGAAGGCAGTCGGTAAGAGAAAAGTGGGTCTTCCGCTTGAAGACGGCTGATGGTTACGTGGTCTCGAATGGCATGAGTGGGACTGACTGGATTGTCCTGCGAAGAAATGATGACCTTCTCGCCGCGAGACTGGCTGGTCTTAGTTGAGGGGAGATGGAGGATGAACGAACCGGGGTCAGAGCTGTTGACCAACGAGCCTACAGTGGGATGCACAGTTGACTCGAATTTGGAGATGTTTGGTGAGGTTCCCAAAGCTTCGCCAGCCCTCATTTGGGCGAAGAAGAGGGTGTTTGCAACAGCGGAGGTGCAGGAATCAAAGGGCGAGCCTCCGGACAGGTCAAGTTTGTTGTGGAGAATTCTGAGATGTTCGACTTTTATTGGAGCGCGTTCCTCTTTAAAGGAAGAGGCAGGCGCGTTGCGTTCAACCCCTTCAAGGACTTTCCTCAGCCTGTCATTGCCGAACCATTGGAGCCCTTTACCCAAAATCCAGGACTTGACTGCCGAGAGATAAGCTCTTGCGGTTCCTCCGGCAACAAGACCAGCAAAAGTAGAAGCGTAATTGCACAAGACAGGCTCGGACAGGGGGTATACATCACCAGCTGTAAGGTTAGCTGAGGTGGCCCACTGTAAGAAGGCGTTGACGTATCGTTTCTTCCTAATCCTAGTTGAATTGCAAACAGAGCCGGCCATAAGATGTTGAGCCTTGGACGAGAGCTCGTTGGTGACAGTACTGGTATTGATTAGTTCTGGGACGGTTGTTGTGGGCTGGTTTCGAGATTGTGGGGGCGCAATGTGGAAAGAACGAATGGCTGGCATAGTGAGAGTGAAAAACAACAAAGTGGTGTAGTCACATGTCCATTTAGACGGGGATTAAACATAACAAACTTCGCCAGGTTGCAAGTTTTTATTGCTCAATAATAAGATATAAAATGTTATTTGTACAAATGCAGGATTTGGGTGTAGGATTCAGGCAAGGATCTTGTGGTATTTAACTGAGTGATTAAGGTAAGGCTTTAATATTAGTGGAACGGCAGGCGGGTGAGGGTGGAGGAGTTTGCGAGGAGGGAACACCCCCCTGGAGGGGTCGTCGGTGGGGTTCTCTTTCGTCGATACCCATTTGCATTCAGCCCAGATACGATGTTGGTGCATAAGGCAAATTATGCGTTCAAGTGCGGCGTTCTGTTCTGAACCACGTGAGTATCTCTTCTTGAGACAACCAACCACGCCTTCGTTGTCGGAGTGGATCCAGACTCGAACGTTGTGATGGCCAGTGGCTGCAAGCGTCCGGATGGCCAGTTCTCCAGCTACCATCTCGCCCCATCCAATATGTCTCTGATTCTTGTTACCTCGCCAACCAGGCTTAAACTGCCAAGCGAGCCATCGGCCATTCAGAATAAGGCCGATGCCCCAGCCAGTTGAAGCGTCAACAAACAGAATGACATCCTCAGAAAAGGGCGGCAGCTTGAGGACTTCCATGCCAACAAAGGGGAGCTCAAGTAACTGGTGCCACCACTGGAGATCATCACAAAGGAGCTGCGGGATTGAGTGAGGAATCCATGACTTTGCCGGAGTTGCAGAGTTTTTCCATGAGGCATTGAAGGCGTAGAGAGCACGTAAACGGGTACGGCCAGTAGGGACAATGAGAGCAATATGTGTGAGAGTACCGGCTAGCTTGGAGGCTGCCTTTTTGCGGTGAGCCAAGGGGCCAGTTGTCCCAGGTATTTCTCCTTTTTTGCGGCGGGTAACTGGACAGTCTTGGTTGTGAGGTCCCATAGAAAACCCAGGTACAGGAAGGCTGAGGCGAAAGGAACGAACTTGGCAGGGGCCCAGGGAAAACCTAGGACCTTGGCTGTCTCCCAGACAAGGCTTTCGTCATAAGTGTAGATGAAAGAGCCGTCAGCCCGACGACCTTTGGGATATCTGGCAAAAATGAAGTCATCCACCCATTTCAACAGGGCTTCAACACCTCTGAACTTCAGGATCCAGGCCATGGCATCTGCTACGAGTCCCCAAATACCTGGGGCGGAGCGCTTGCCAAAATTCAGGGCGAGGTCCAAATGAACCATGCCATCTAGTAGGAGCAAAGGGGCAAGCGGAACAATGAATGGGAAGATTGCGGAAGGCAGCATCAACGTCGAAAACGGAAACTTCGGTACCTTCAGGTGCCTCGGCGACCAGCAAGTAGCAGTCGGCAAACGTACCCCAGTCGCAAGGGTAGTCATCCGAATCTATGATAGCGTTCATTGAAACCTGTTCGGGGTCAAGGAGTATACGATCATCGGCTAGGAAGCGGCGGCGTTTTTCGCATAGCGGAATATGAGACAGTTGAGGTGATTCTGAGTGTGAGAAGGTATTACTGATGATGTCCTCTTCTCCAGTTTCGGGATCGCAGGAAGGTGGGAAGGGCAGCGCTGGATAAGAATGATTGATAATAATCCGAAATTTTCCGGGTTTTTGTTCTATGACGGCAATAGGAGCAGTGCGGAAAGGGCCAATGACTGATTCAAGGTAACGCGGGTTGTACGCTGGGGAAAGGCGGCCAAGGGATATCTCCTTGGCAAATTTTGTTCGGATGATTTGAGCCTCAGTCTCGGTTCGAAAGTGATTAGGTGGCATGAAAGAATGAGATAATATGTGTCCCTCGACTCCAATGAGGAAACCTTCGCGAAGATCGTTGGGGATGGAGAGGAACCTATCCGGGGCGTCGGATTCTCGCAGAAGGCGATCCCACTCGTCAGGGATGAGACGAGTGGAGATGGGAAGCTGATCAGGAGTGAGTTTGGGAAGTGTGTGCTGTAGTGCCACACCGTCCGCAGGCGTGAAGAAACTTGCACTCGGCTCTGGTGCATCCGTTAATCCCGTTGAAGTTGATGCAGTAGGTCTTTCCATTAGAATCTGACCATCTACCATTCCGGAACCTGAGGAAATCGTCCTTGGACATTTTCGGGTGTTGGGAATAATGTGTTCGGCGCAGCCACCAATGTAGCAGAGATTTCCATTGGAGGAGAAAGAGGATGATGACGTGGCTGATTCGTCGCGGACCTGAAACCAATCCTGCCGTGCACCTCGCACTTTTATCCTTGGTTTCAGCCCAACAGTCGCCGAATCGTTTGCTCTAATAAGGGCTGTTGCATGTTGCGCGTTCCGCTCGTTGACGATGATTTGCCAAAACGGTTTGTGGAAAATGTCGGCTCTAACACCTCGTTCAGGAGGTGTGCCACAGCCAATACACACGGTCAACATAAGTGCGATAGAGCTCGAAGGACTGCTGGAAATTGGGACGTTCCATCACTACGTGAAACATAGACTGGAACATATGTGCAATCTCCCTAGCCAGTTGGTTGCCTATCCCGTCTCGGGCATATTTGTGGGGAATCCAATTCTTGCGGATGGCCCTGGGCATGTTGGCGGCTATGCCGGTGAAATCCAGCTGTGTGATTGTAGAGAGCGGGACTGCGGCAAGCTTGCGGGAGGTAGTAACCTGGAGGCTCCCATCTGAAACTGAGAGGATGTCCCTACCAACCGTGCCATGCTCCCCATTGAAGGGACTGGCAAAGCATCCGAGTGGGATCCAGTCATCCCAACCATCCTGAAGTGCAGAACAGACCGCCGGATTGATCTGAGAAGTTAGGACAAACGGGTTGGCATAGTCCACGACTGAGGCGCTTGGCAAACACCAAGCGCCCCTTTTCCTAGATCTTGAAGTGGCAGCAGGAGGTGGCATGTGAGCTGGATATGGCTGGTAACCCCAGTGCAGTCCATTCTGAAGATGGGTGTGCTGTGGTTGGGCAGATGGAGGAAGATATGGAGGCGGAGGGTACTGGATCTGTGCGGGTAAAACGGGTGCCTGATATTGGGGCTGGAAAGGCTGAGGTGCACGAGGTTGGAAAGGTTGAGCTGGAACAGGCATGACCGGCCTCCTCAAACCACCATTGAAATGAGATGCTACCTTGGGGCGAGTGGCCCTGGTAGGGAGTGGAGGAGGACCAAACGGAGCGCTGAATGCGGCCGCCGGAAGCTGAGAGGGGGCGGCAGGAGCGGACGGAAAAGGTCCAATTGAGCAAGCCGCAAGATCACCCTCTGCTGCCATGACTATGTGCTGGGAGCTAGCATTGGCCGGCTTCGGAGACAAGGATCTTGGGGCTATCCCTGAGAAGCGACGAACGGGCGACGCACTGCGTGTGCGAGAACGCCCTGGTTCATCAGGGGGAGCCAAGGACCCGTTTGGAGAAACCTGAGCCCTGGGCTCGGCGGCTCCCTGTGTGGAGTCTTCACCTGGCACAGCTGGTGAGAAAAGGCATATACTCAGGAGGGGGATTGTCTTACTAGGCGTCGGGGATGGAGGCTGTTGCACAATCTCAGGCAGGATTGACCGACTGAAGTGAAGACTGGCGAGGTAAGACTTTGGCGGGGCTGGGCCTTGCAGTCAGGCATGAACTGAGAGGCCGCGGGGAAGGAACTTACCAGCAGAGGAGGTGGAGGCAATGGCAGGCGGCAAGGATGGGGGGGATGCACCCAGGCTAGGCATGAGTGAGGCTCCACGAGAAGGCGGCGGATAAGTGAGACTAAAACGAAGACCACCGGGGGCAGTGTGACCCGCCTCCGAGAGTCCATCGTCGTCCTGATCCTGATCGCCCTCCCCTCCTACGTCCGACGAGGCGGCATGTTGGGGGGAGAGAAAATCCGGAAGGGAACCGAAAATCCCGTGATCTGGCTGGTCACGCGGAGGCGGCGAGGAAGCCCCAAGCTCGTGGAAAATAACCCGGGGTGCACCAGAAGCAACCCCAAGGCCCACAACACCGTGCTCCCGACCTTTTCCCTTAGCCCCAGCCGGAATGCGCAAGGGGGAGGCCAAAGAGATCGGCGGTGCTGTGGGATCAAAGGCAGGAGTGAAAGTGGCAGCGCGCCTCGCTGACTGGCGAGTGACCGCAGGCTCAGGTCGGAGTGATGTGGCAGGCGCCATGTGGACACTCGGCAAAAGGTTGAAAGAAAAAAAACGTACAAAAGAAAGTTGCTGTGAAGATTCGCTGTGAGAATTCGCTAAATGAGAATTTGCTGTGTTTTGCGAAAAGGCTGTATTCTTTTTCGCGTAAACGCGCAAGATGAAGGTGATGGTAGGAGGAAGACGAAGGTCTGAAGCCCCTTGTCGATCGAAACCAGTCAAGACGAAAACACGGCTTCCATTCCCACGGGACGGAAGCCAATACGTATATTTCCAGAATCAACATACTGATATTTCATTGCATCATGATGCTTTCTTTTCAGAACAATAACAAAGACTTGTTCCCAAAATGCACATACAGGTGTATCCCAATCACTTGAATAAAATATCAATTATATTCAGGTTTATTGCATAAATAATACATGGTTACTGCTACAGTCCAAACAGAACAGTACAACGGAGCAACAGCAAGCAGGCAGGTAGGCAATAAAGAGGAGGGACAATGAGCAGACAATATCAAGTAGGCTAAAACGTGCTGTATTAGTACTTATATACACTTGATTTAATGAAAAATACTTGCGTTGCAATTGGAGAAAGTTCACTGCAAAAGTGAGTTAATTTCAACTGGAGCAAACATAAATAAATCATGCCTGGGGATGTTGTCTAGGATTTCGAGAGGAGATAAACTGTATGGGAAGTGTAAGATGAGTGATAAATATGTTGGAACAAACAGTACTCACAGCTGAAGCCGTTTGACTTGACGCCTATGAGAAAAAATATTTAGTTTACAGAAGATCCAAACATGGGGAAAAACAACAAACATTGTTGAAATTTTCGCAAAACTTGCGAGCATTTGAAGCTCCAAGAAATAGACAAACCAAGGTCTGGAAATAGTTTATGAACATGAGAAGTTAAATATCAAAATATGAAAATAAAAACCTGAACAATTAGCCAGCCTTGGAGTAGGCCATCAAAGATAGTGTTAACGTCCTTGGAAACAGTGATCCCCAGGTCTGAATAAAAAAAGGATGGAGGTTGAGATGCCTGGATTTGGCCATTCTCCAACTCGTCCGTCTTCAAAGTATTTAGTGCAAAACCTATTTAAGCAATCAACAAAAGGAAGACAAAAGAAATGAATGGACAGTACTCAGCCGGGTCAGGTAGGAAATACTTCAGCTTGGTAGCTGGCACAAGAAGGCGGGCAATTTGAAGGTGGTGAAAGCCGCGGGTGTTTGCTTTCCTCACGTCAGAATACGCAGTATCAAGGTCTTGTCAAGGATATCCTTGGCATATTGGACAATCAAATACTTTAGATCCTGCATGTCTTGGGATATAGCATTGGACACTTGGCTATTCATCTAAGTTCCATGGTCAATAGAGTGCATATATGAGGGGAAAAAAGCCCACCTTGCTAATAAGACATTCCAAGACGTCTATTTTCATAGCTTTCACCAAAAGTTCCTCAAGTTGATTGCTTCCAATACGATCTTTCATGAAATCGTAGGAATCCAGAAGGTTATTGCTAGCTAGTAATCAGAAACAAAAAGAAAAAAAAAACCGAAAAAACTAACATTTCATTGCAGTCTTCTGAAAGTTTGCAGAGCGTGTTAGACTCAATACAAGACGTGTCCTCCAGTCTGGCTTGAAAGATTTGAAGGAATGCAGGTTGAGGCTGACAAAGACATGGCATTATTTGCACCAACCTGATGAGGCATTTGAATCTAAAAATGATCAGCGTCACGTTTACGCATCAAAAAGAAAACCTGCCTGCTCATCCTGCTTCTCTTCTTTGTTTTACTCTTCTTCTTGGACTTTTTACTCTTCTCCTCCTCCAAGTCGGAGGAACTGGAGGTCTCGGTGTCAGACTCGCCATTCAAATCCGTTTCCGTTTCAGAACCTGAATCCTCCTTGGTCTTGGGCAGATTGATCTGCAGCTTTTGCCTCTTTGAGCTAGATTCTTTGCCATTGTTCAAGCATCGTTTGGATTTGGTTTTGGAGGAATTCTTAGAAGCTGGTTTGGGGGCCATCAAAAAAGGAATTAGATGTGATAGAAGGAGGGAAGAACGCGTTGGGGTAAAGATTCCCACGTACGGACTGGACTTGATCATCCCATTGCGTCGCATAGTTTTATGTCATTGCGGATGCAGACAATTATTAATCTCATATGAATTCAATATTTTCTAATAATACAGTCTTCATACTTGTACAATAATCTACTAAAACTTCAATGTCCCACTGTTTTTCATCGTAAATTAAAGGCCGGGATATGAAAATTTACAGATACACTCCACAAAAACCTTAGCAAAATGCAACAAGTATACACCACAATCTTTTGCATTGGGCTGTTTTGGAACCTAGTTGCACATGAGTACAGAATAGAACATGTACTGAATGAAAGAGAACAAACCTTGATATGGTGTTCAATCACATTTAAAGTATTTGAGCAATCTTGTTTCTCTTTTGCCTCCTCGTATTGGAATATGGAGATAAGTGCTCAGCTGGGACGCCACTCCGGGGTGCCAGATTCCCATAGAGTCCAGTATATAAACAATCGTCTGTGAAGTGGGCGATGGAACGTGCGTCTCATCATTGATCTCAATCGGAGAAGTTGCTGATCGTTGAAGGTGAGGTCGGAGATTTGAGGTGATATGGCAGTATAAAATTGGGGTGATGTATAACTGCTAGATACCAATGAAAACTGTATAAAAAGCATCAGGTTGCGTATAAAACGTCAAACCAGATATTGATATACCTTTCATGTATTGGCACGATGATGAATTCCTTGGAAAAGATATCGACTTCAAATTTATTGCTAGACATCCATGTCTTGACGCAATCATAACCATTGGAAGGACTACAGAAGTAAGCCAGTCAGTCAAAAGAAACAAACAAGAAAAAAGAAATGTACCCAAAAACCTGCAATTGATGATAGAAAAAGGAATTAAAAATGTGCACTGATGCTCCCAAAATCCTCCGGGAGATCTCAGGCAAAGATCATAATGCCAAAATCTATGAAGTTTTAGCTTATTGAAGATCCCGAAAATAAAAACCTACAGCAGTCCATACTCAATAATAGTATTGTTCAAGTACTTATCAGGATACAGATGTGCAATATCAAAATCTGTGATCCCTCAAATAAGTGTGCTTAATTTTCTAATATTGAATGATTAATTTTTTTTTAAAGCAAAAAGAAAGAAAAATGGAAACATGCTATGAGCACAAAACACTCACAAGGTTCAAAGCTTGTGTAGATGACAGTATATTGGGGAGGGAGTATGATACGTATCGGAGAAGGTTGAGGTAAAAGGTTAAGGAGGAGATTGAGAGCTACTGCCTACCATGTAATCAGTGTCTAAACAGTAGTAAACATGTAGCTATGTTTACACTCCTACAGTGTCCGGAACAAAATATACTGTAGACGGAAGAGTGGATGAGCGAATTTATATACTTATTTAGTGTAGGCGGAGGAGGAGAGATGAATGGGAAGGGACAAATATCATGTCACAGACGTTGCCAATGTCAGTAGATGTTTGGGTCCGTCGCCTCCATCTAGTACCCATTTATCAAGAGCAGCACAGTTTTGTAACTCGGAGTAAGGGAGCCAACAATCTTCACTGGAAGGCTGATCAACCCATTGAACAAGGAATTGCCAACCTCGACCACGTGGTCGAGCATCAAGAATGCAATCAATCTCATATTCTTCCTGTCCATTCACAATGGTCGGATCCGGGATATTAATTTTGCATCTTGGGAACAATTCATCATTGTTGGGGACAAACCGACATAGACAATCCACATAAAAGGTGGAGAATAAGATGGGGCTATTGGGCATATTGAGGGTGTAAGTTGACGTCTCAGGGCAAGCCCGAGTAACTTGATAAGGGCCATCAAAGTGAGGGAAAAATTTAGCGGCACGGTGTTTACCAGCCTTCTTATATGAATTTCTACGGTGCCAGGTGGATAGTAGGACAAGATCACCGACAGCAAAGACATTGCAAGGCCCTCAATGTTTATCAGCTTGGTATGCCTGCTGGACTTTTGCCAGAGCAAGGTTATCCTGTGCTTCCTTCTCAATCAGTGCAATGTCAGCCAAAAGGGCATGGACAGCAGATGCATCTGACAAAGGATCAGACTTATGGGCATCTTTGCAAGAGATCAGGAGAGGTAAAAGGTGTGGACTTCTACTATACCGAAGTTGGAACATTGAGAAACCGGTAGAGGCATTGATGGAATTCATGAGATCAAAACGGATTTTAGGAAGAGCTCTCACCCAATCACGTTGATTCCGCTTGACGTAGAAATGAATACATTGGTTGACAGTCTTGTTTGAACGTTCACTTGACCCGTCAGTTTCAGGGTGGAATGATGTTGACATCTTGAGGTCAACCCCAGTTAGGCGGTGCAAGGCTTTCCAAAATCTAGAAATAAAACGGGCATTGCGATCACTGACAATGTTTGCAGGTAATCCATTATCGCAGTACCAACTATTGAAAAAGAGAATAGCTGTATCCTCAGCCGTCAAGTCTAGGTGCGTTGGAATGATCTTCAGGTCCAAGCCCAAACAATCTGTGATTGTCATAATACAATCAAATCCATCATCCAGCGGAAGAGGACTGATAAAATCCATAGCAATACTTTCACACCGTAAATCAGGCACTGGTAGTGGGTGAAGCGGGTCTTTTCCATTGCTGGTTTTGCTTTTATTATGTTGGCAAGCACGACAACCAGGCACATAATATTTAAAAAGATCTTGGCACATGTTTGGCCAGAAAAATAAATCTCGTAACAGGCTGTAAGATTTGTCACAGCCAAGGTGACTGCAGCTATCATGAGCAAGACAAAAGAAGTCTTCTTGTAGGGACTTGTAAGCGGGAATGATCAGGTGATCCTTGTAATACCAAAGACCATCAGAGATTGAGAACCCTGGAACATTTGAACCGCCATTACGAAGTTTCAAACAAAGTTCATCCGATTCATAGCCAAGCTTTATGTCACGTAGCCTAGCAGTATCCGCATCAATAGAGAGCATCAAAGCGCATACTTCTGGGTTTCCAATCCAAGCCACCACGTTGCCTTCATATTCCAGCCCAGGCATGGCTGCATTATTTTCAACATCGGAAGGAAGTGCACCATTTTTGATCCGACTCAAGGCATCAGCTGCAGCATTGTCTTCACCTTTTATGTAAGAGATATCAATGTCATATTGACTGAGCTCTTCCTGCCATCGAGCCTGTTGACGGCTCAGGTCTTTTTGAGAGAGGAAATTTTCCAAAGTATGATGGTCAGTGAAGACTTGAACATTTTCTCCAATACAATCTGCCCTAAATTTACAAAGGCCGCAAAGAATGGCAAGCAGCTCTTTTTCATGCACTGGGTAGTTAAGCTCTGTGCCAGTCAGTTGTTTTGAATCAAAACCCACTGGACAAGCGTTGTCAAGAGAAGGGCCATACATGAGGACGGCACCAGTATGCCAGTCACTTGCATCAGTAATCAAGAAAATCTTGTTCTCACCGTGGTTGGCATGGTCAATAGTAGTCAGGCACTGGTGGCTAGTGATGAGGGACTTGACAGCGCTGAAAGCCTGATCATGGGAGGCGTCCCAACCAGGCCAATTCTTGTTGCATTCATTCTTAGTCAGTGGCGTTAAATGACGTGTATGTTCAGCAAGATTTCCAAGGAAACCCGCAATAAAACGGACCATACCAAGGAAACCGCGGACTTCAGAAGCACATGTCGGCGTAGGGTAATTCATAATAGCTTCACATTTGGAGTCCTGAGCCGCAATTCCCCAACGGGAAATCCGATGGCCAAGAAAATCAAGCTCCTCTTGAAAAAATTGACATTTTTTTGGGTTGCAAAAAAGCTTAGCCTCACGGAGGGCACCTAAAATCTCCCGGACATGTTTATTGTGATTGTCTACTGAAGAAGACCATATAATGATATCATCCAAGTACACATGGCAGAACTTGCCAATAAAAGGGCAAAGAGCCTTTGTGACACGACGTTGGTGAATAGTGGGGGAGTTTTTGAGACCTTGGGGCATAACTAACCATTCATATTGGCCGTGTGGCGTTACCACAGCTGTGAGGGGAATGAATGCTTTGTCCATAACTGTTTGGAAGAATGAGTCAATCATGTCCATTTTACCCCAGATTTTTCCTTTTGCACAATCAGCCAGTATGTCATCAATCCTAGGCAGAGGATGTCTGTCTGTGACGGTGTTAACATTCAATTTACGGTAGTCATTTACCCAACGTAGCAATGCAGACAGGTCCAATTTCGGTACCAGGAACGCAGGGCTAGCATATTGTGAATCCAAAGGGCAAATTCTCCTGGCATCAAGGTGCTTCTTGATGAGAATTGACCAAGCTTCATTGTATTTATGGGGTGATTGGTGGCCTCAAGTTTGGAAAGAGACATTTGCTTGCTTAATGGTGATTTTACATTCAGAGTCATTACCCAACAATGAACGGTGAGGGACATCACCAAAAACATCATGAAAATTGGATTTAATGTTATCAGACATGTCAAGGAGCAGTTGGGTATACTGTAACTCTTCAATCCAAGAGCAAACGGCGGCGATGTAGTTGAAGGATGCATTAACAGGATCTGAACGCTTAAGGTTTGGGTGTGAATCAAAGTAGGAATGCAATTCCGTCAAGACAAGCTTCTTAATACATTTACAATTCCGGAAGACAGAGTACAACTGCTTGCAAAGGAGTGGAGGTGCAACTGGGGGGCGGGGCAGACAATGAGGATGAAGGAGATCAAAACCAGAAGGTTTATGTATAAGGGAGTGTTCAGCGTAATCGGCAACCATAGAATTATGTGTAAGGAAAGGGAGGCCAAGAAGGATGGGGTCACAGAGGGAAGAAACAATCATTGCACGAACAGGCAGAGATGACCAAAGACTAGAGGGATCGGAGACAGTAAAGGTACAGAATTCATGAGTCACAAAATCCTTGCCATTGGGACCATCTGACATTGCAAGCAACATTCGTTGGGGCTTATGGAGACGGTTTTTAATCCTAGAGAGGAAACCAGGTCAGCATGTATCAGCACAAAAGGGCAACCATCATCAACAAGGGTATTGGTGATGCAGTGAGAAGACGTCCCAGCGCCACAAATGGCAGCCGTCCAATGCAAATGTGGAACAACAAAAGGCATTTGGCTTACAGTACAATCTTCCTTGGAGGATTTGTCCCGGTCATTTTCACGAGTGTCGGCAGTCATCCCACGGCGGTCATTCGGGACAATAGAGGCAACTGGCCTGCGGTAGTGCTCGTCACGTTGTTTAGCAGGCAAGGAGTAGTAGTGGTGTTGAGCAGGAGTACGGTAATGTGCTACGTGCGTGTGAGTGATCACAACTAACCAAAACCAACACCCAAATAATAGGTGAGGAGAGGGGCACTGCCAATATCAAACATGTGTAGGTGCGAGGTGCATTGTCAAAGGTTCCGCTTGTTTGCAAGGTAGTACGGACCAGTGAAGAGCTCAATATATGATATGCTTTTATCCACAGGAGCTAGGGCTCGACTGCTTCAATGTTTTCATATGTGTGTATGTGTGTATAGAGTACTGTTCGAAGACGAGAGCTAGCGCAATCGACCGTTCTACTGGGTTTCACTCTGGTAGTTTTATTTACTGGGAGCTAGGGCAATCAACCAGTGTAAAGAGAATCTCTTTGATTTTATATAACTGGGAGCTAGGGCAATCAACCGGCAAACAACAACAATAATGTAGATGGGAGCTAGGGCAATCGACTGTCTAAATATGCTTTATTCCACTTCTGCTTTGGTAATACATGGTATAGTTCAACACAACCTGTACCGGGCATATGCTTTATGTGTGAAGTCCAATGGATTGTATCCAGGGGGTAACTTGGGTATTTCTAAACTAGAGTCCATCTTATATACGAAATCGTGTTCTGCCCAAATCTTCCGAATTCCATATCCCAGCTCTGTAGTTCCACTCCCTCAAACACTAGTACTCTGCCCTTTGGACCGTACCCCATTTCCTTCCTTCTAGATTCCAGTTTGTCAGCCGTTTGTCGAGGGTAGAGCTGGTTCGTTCTTGCAAACCACAAAGTAGGCACCTTGCCAGTTATCGGATCTGAAACTGGCGCCACCTCCGATCGTCTTTTATCAAATGCTAACCCCCCTAACCCTAAGATCCAAAGCCGTACACTCTGTTCCTGTACTCTTTCAGACAAGTAGTCCTTCATCTCCTTATACATTTCTATTCCTTTTCAGTAGTACTCTGTATGCCTCACAGGATAACATGTCCCATGTAGCAATATCCTCAGGTGGATAGGTGCTTTTATAAGGCCAACTTGGTAAGTATTCTCCCGGTTGCTCCGGTGAAAGTTCTTCCTATATGCCTCCATCTGCGTAGTCTATTTCATCTGTGCAGATTTAGAATATCCGTTGGCTAGGCATCTCCAGCTTCTTGGGTACAGAGGTACACTGCAAGTTCACTTATTCCCTTGTTTCATAGTACCCAGCTTGTAGCTTGGTCTGCATGAATCATTTCCATATACCAGTGCCATCAGGTCAATAGTCCCATTGGTACAGAAGTAGTGAACCAGTTTGATTCGGTTGTCGGTGGATGAGGGTGGGTCTACTGGCTTGTTAACACCAGGGGCCGACCACCTAACAAACAGCTCCTAGTTTTGGTGCTTAATGTGAATCACCATTTGACCATAGGTGATAAGAGAGTCCGTTAGAGGCTCTCTTATAGATTATCGCGCACATAGTTCCCTACTCCGTTAGCTGTCAATTCTGGGCTCATTACAGCTCGCTGTGTGCATGTAACCGTAGAAATGCATAAATATTAGCATTCTAGGCCTGTATGCGTATTCCGCACATCAACGGGGTGAATTATTCTGGGAACTAGAATCAGCGCAAGGAGGAGTACGGGCACAACTACGAGAAGAGTATGCCTGTGGGCGGTGATCAGCATTAAAGTCGCGATCAAAGACTTGATGTCCTCTGGCAGTGAAAGCGCCTATAGGCGGGGCACGAAAAGGGTGTGACTCCAAAAGTTCACCCAATGTATTGAGTGGTTCAGCGACACAAGCAGCGGCAATAGTATTGGCTTTTTTAACGGCCCAGGTGAGTATACTGTTGTATGTGACAGGCTTCTTGGTCTTGGTGTAGTGTGCTTTCGTGTCCTCACCCATTGTAGCATTGAGCCACTTGAATTCAACCGTCAGCGGGGTTTCTTTTCCATCGCAGGTAGCGGCTTGATGAGAAGCACAAGCGGTGCGACATTTGAAACAGGCTTCGAGAGCGCAAAGACGGTCACGTTGCTTGTTGTTGCGACGAGGATTGGAACGACCGGAACAAGGGAAGCACAAGGGAAAGCACAAGCACAAACACAGACCGAGTAGCCGGCAAGCTTCTAAGATGACGGAGTCCGAACTTAAGCGCAGCATACAAGGGTGGTGGAAGGATAAGTGATCTCAACAACAGTGATAGCACGAAGGGCCAATCACAAGGGCTCAAAGGATGTCTAGTTCCCAATGACCAAGTTAGTATTTGGAATATACAGAGAGGTACAACACAAACCTAGTTCCCAATGACCAAGAGGTCGAGATAGGGAACTAGGTGCTATCTACAGTCCTTATATACGTATGGTGACAATAAGAGAGAAAGAACAACAAGGAGGTCAAAAGATAATAGCGCGAGAGGAAGGAACGACAGCGCGAGAGAAAGTGGGTATCAAAGACAATAAGTGTACGACAGTTGTGAGAGAGGGAGGTGAAAGAATAATAGCGACAAATGGGAGTGAAGTATAATAATAAGGAGGAAAGACAATAAGAAGAAAAGGAGGCAGTACGCAATTGTGAAATGGATATGGAGCAATGAGTTGAAGGAGTATGAGTAATGAACACGATCATATGATAAAGGAAGAAAGGTGGTGTGGGATAAATGAGTAGAGTGTGAGAAAATGATGTAAGTACCGTTGTCACAACACTTGTTCTGTGCAGCAACTGAAGGAAGTTTACTGAATGGAAGGAGGTTGAATCCTATAAAAGACGAAGGACAAGACAACAGCGCAGACAATGATTTTGTTGATTGACCATTATGGTAGTGATCCTGGGTGTGAGTGCGTTTAAGCGTAGTGGAAAAAATAAGGCGGTGGCTATATTTCAGCTCAACAGCCTGAACTTTGATGATCCAGGCATCAAGCGAGGTGAAGCTGGAGAAGTCAACTTCTTCTTCACAAAGTAGGTGGGACAAGGGAGTTGTAATATGGTTCTTGGCAAGTGCAAGAAGTTGAAGCTTGCTGTGGTAAGCTCTGGAGCCCTTGAGCCAACGGTTGAGGCCATGGAGTTTGGCCATGAACTTTGAGAAAGAGCCAATAGGGCCTTCCTTCATCCGGACCTCGTTCAGTTTGGTACGAACAGCAATCTGCCAGTCGGGACCAATGACTTTGGAGACAATAGCTTTGAGGAAGGGGCGATTGGAGTTGGCGGGGTCACTGGTATCTTTGACAGAGAGAGCAAGTGATTTGAGCGTGGCCTTGTGGGATGTGAACCAAGTCTGAATAGCGCAAAAACTGCCAAAAGCAGACTTGTACTCCGCTTTGATGAGTGCGGCATCATCAATCTTGTTCCTGGCACAATATTGGGGGACAAAAGATTCAAGGTCCTTAAAATCGTTGAGCGTGAGTTTCTCAACGAGGACGTAAGGGCCACTAGACTTCAAATGTGCCTCAATGTGGCCGGACTGGTTTTTACAAAATGACATTTCAGACTCAGAGCCGGAATTGGAGAGGGATGGAGAAGATGCAGGGAGAACAGGTGCTCGGGTTGTGATAATATTGGTGAGGGATGTGGAAGTATGCGTTTTGGTGGCAGTGCTAGGACCAATGGTGTCAATATTCAAGTCGCTGTCAGTCTGGCTTTCAGGCAGCGAGGAGAGATCTGAGGGAGAGGCCGTTGATATGGTGCCGGATTTGGACCTGTGACTGTTGGAACTCTTTGACTTTGAGTCTTGTTTGGAAGGGGACGAGGAGCTACCTGAAGAAGCGGGTTTGGCGCTGTTCGAGTTCTGGCTACGGAGGAGTCTATCAGTCAAGTGAGGGATGAAACGGGTTCAGATGATGTACAGAAGACACAAGGTTTAGAGATATAGGAAGCGCGAGGTCTCGGGCGAGTTCAAGCACTGCAGGGATCAAGAGGGACAAGTCTGGGTGCGTTGTTGCGCCAAGTTATGCAAGGTTTATAAGCTCTGATTCCGAATGTAATTCGGCGAGCACGTCAAGATACAAGGAATATAATTTTGGCCGGATTTAATTGCGGGGGGGGGGGGGGGGGGTGAGAGAAAAAAAGAGGCAATGCGTACTGTCTTGTAGAACACACAAAAAAGTGGAAATGTGCTATGAGCACAAAACACTCACGAGGTTCAAAGCTTGTGTAGATGACAATGACAGTATATTGGGGAGGGAGTATGATACGTATCGGAGAAGGTTGAGGTAAAAGGTTAAGGAGGAGATTGAGAGCTACTGCCTATCATGTAATCAGTGTCTAAACAATAGTAAACATGTAGCTATGCTTACAAAAAACATACCTAGCAAATTGAACCAAACATCTTTTCCTGGTTTCAACAACCTCTCAATGTGAAGAAGGTATCAAAGTAAAATAAGAGGAGGAAGTTCCAATGGGAGCGTCAAGATTGATATTGTCTGAGTGAATACTGCGTTCCAAGACCCTTTCTTTTGGAATGGGTGAGGCCAATGGTGGGTCAATATTCATAGTGCCGTTGTATGCAAGGATTGAAGAGATAGTTTCATGGGACTCTTTTGTGTCAAGTAGTTTTGGGATGCAAAAGCCGGTGAATTTACTTTTTGGGTCTTCAGCAAATTGTTCTTTGGGATTTGGTTCATTCAACTTTGGTATACGGAACCCAGTGAACTTGTTTCGTGGGATTTGAACAGGACTTTCGTGTTTGAACACTTTATATCTGGCTAGTTAACTCTCTTTCATTGATAGGAACTCAGGTACGTACTTTTTCGATTTATGACCATCTTTGAACATCCTCATAAAATTGTTATCTGGAGGCTTTGGAGGCCTCAGAATCTAGTATATATTTACTACATAAATTATAAGGATTAGGATTATAACTATAGCTAACCTCGTCCAACATGGGACTCGGAAGCAAGGAGAGAAAATATTTGTTCTCACGCCTAAGCCCGGCACTTGTTTCCGACAAACTGTTGAGTGAGTAATCAGCCCCATGGTTGTGGGAAGTGGCTTATAGCTACAACCATGGGGCTGACCAGCAGACACTACGTCAGGAAGATTTGGATTATTTTTAATACTGGGTTAATATGTATGTTTATTTGTTTTCCTATATGCTTACTAAATATCTATAGCTTTACGGATAGAGACATGGTCATCCGATGTTGTCCAGATCTGACTCTCGGTGGTCATGTTTCCACTTCAACCACTTTGGAATACGCTAGTTCAGATATTGACACTGAGGAAAAGGAAGAGGAAGACAATGATGACAACAATGACAAGAGTGTAAATACCGCGTCAGATATTGAGAGAACTTCAATTGGTGATTCTAGTACTTTTCTGATAGAGATAGTGATTGAGGGTCAGTTGAAACCAACCAGTATGTTGATGGAGAATGGTCGGATTTTGGTCATGATAACAGCAACAGTGAGGAAGTGGAGTTGGAAGATGGCGCAGATGCAATTGCAGATCCTAATATTGGACCTGAAGATGGAGAGGAACCTTTCAATCACAACATTGAAGTTTTTGATACCAAGGGCTATGGTCTACTGTAGTGACTTTTATAATATATGATATTTCTTCTTACTCCATTCCATTAACTGAGTGAAATATTAGGAAAACATTATGATGCTTTACTGACCTACTATGCACACATCTGTGGTTGATCTATCATATATGTGTATTCTGTGAATGCATTAAATTCTGGATATCCTGGGCAAATTGACGCTATATGTTTTATATGATACATGTACTTACAGACTGTTGTGTTTTTGACATGTTTATACATAATATATGTTTTTTGCCATACTGGTTGGTCCTGGGTCATTCAACTCATAGTACTAAAATTTTACCATACTGATTGACCCAAATTCAGGTCCCTCCAGTAGGGACCTTGTATGAGCATCAAGCACCATACAACAGTGCCTGTGAAGGAAACACAGGACTTTTGGGTTTTGCTGATGTAGAGAAATGGTTGCTCTATACCTGGCATCCTTTTTCCAGTATCCCTTGCACCAATTTGGCATAGCTTACTGCTATGCTCAAAGTTTCTTATGTTTCACATAATCACCTATATGTAGCCTGTAGCTCAGTACATTGTCAGTCAATCCCTCTAGAACACAGATCATATATGTATTTGGACTAGTACTTGATTTCTGTCAACTTAGATTTACAAGAGTTGCTTCATAAAAAAAAATTATGGTTAGTGTATCAAGGACTACTAGAACGTATAGGCTTCTGTCCCATGGGAATGGAAGCCGCGTTTTTGTCTCGACTGGTTTTGATCAACAGGGGGCTTTGGGCCTTTCTCTTTCTCCTACCATAATCTCTTGCACATTTATGCAAAAAAAAATACCGCCTTGGCAAAACACAGCAAATTCTCACTGCACAATTTCACATGTATGTCTCTTCTTTCAACTTTCCACTGAGTTTCCATTGGTGCTTGCCATGTCACTCCATCCTGAGCCTGCGGTTACTTGCCAGTCCACAAGACGTGCCGCTACATTTGCACCTGCCTTTGATCCTACTATAGCACCACCAACTTCCTTAGCCTCCCCTCTGCATATTTCTGCTGGGGCTAAGGGCAAAGGTAGAGAGCCTGGTGTTGTAGGCCTTGGGGTCGCTTCTGGCACCTCCCGGATTGTATTACAAATCTCAATACTCACCTGATATGTTGCAGAAGTTTTGAGAATGAAATCAATGAGAATAAGTCTTTGAAGCAAAGAAACAATGATTCTTAAGTTTGGGGACTTTAGCCACAGACTCAGCTACTTAAATACATCCAGGAATCTATTCTACCAGGAGCCCAGATACTATGCAAGACCTCTAATACTTAACTCTGGTCCTGTGGCACAGGTACAGGAACAGGAAACAGCCACTAGTCTAAGGTACTAGTGCAAGGTACTGTCGAACTGAAAAATGTTCCAATGAATTCAGGAAGGGTAGGTTCACTAGTAAAGGTACAAGTTAAGGTGAAGTACAAAATCCTAGGTCTTGGGCTAGTTGGTTACTGTCTGTCTGTCTGTAAGGGCTTCTGTCTAGGTTCTATAGGGCTCTGTTCTGTAGTCTGTTCTATTGTCTTCTGTTCTTGTACGAGTTCTGTCCTGTCTGTATTCTGTCTGTCTTCTTATAGCAAATACTCCTAGGCTCAGTGCTAGTCTGTACTATCTGGGCTGTTCTGTCTAAAGGTAATACTCCTAGGCTCGGTGCTAGTCTGTATCAACCGTTCTGTCTATCTTACAATAGTGCTCTGGTTGAGTTCTACAGTAAGTAAAGGTACTAGTAATAGTCTTCACAGTAGAAGATATTACTCAGTAGCTTCCAGTGTTGAGCTTTTTCTTACAAAGTAATATTTAACTCTGGAGAAGGAAGTTATATTTTGAAAAGTTTAGCTGCCTATTTATACATTTTTTAGTATCCTAATTTAGCTAAATTGTCTTTTTAATCTATCTCTTTAAAGGTCTTTGCACTGCCAGTTTAGTTCTTCCGGAACATTCTACACTATTCCATTTCTTTCTCCAATGTTCCATACTTTTCTATCACCTTCTATTACCTTCTATCATCTTCTCTTGCTTTCTATTTGTCAGCTCTTCAGTTTCCATTATTCAACATTATTGTCAAATAACCATTCCCAAATTCAACTAGACTGGCGAACTTGACATTTTCACATTTTCACACCAAAGGCATGTTATTTTATTAAAACATTCTTGTCACCTGACATCCGCGGGGAACAGAAATGTCCACTGTCCTCAGTGGTAACAACTCAGAAAAATAATATTGGTTTAACTCATCTGGAGACAATTTTTGAGATCTCAAAAAGTTAGCAACATTATTTTTACAGACTTCAAATCTTTGAGTATGTATAATGTCTTTGGTAACAAGAAAGAGCCAACATAGCAGGATATGTGAACAACAAAAATTGGGCGTAAGGGTATGCTTTTTGTTATCTATCTCTTCCAAATACTGAACACCCATTGCCTCACAGAATTTTTCAAACGGCTCACAACAGCATGGGCCCTACTTGGTTGCACAAGGTGCTTGTCAGACAAAAGGAAGGGCATTTGGGAGGGATTCCCACCTCCTAGTGCATAATGGATAGGTCCACGGGAAAATGCAGGGACAAAGATAGATGGTCTGTATTGTTCAATGAGCTGGTCCCACTCAGGCCACTGTTGCGACAAGGATTGGAACGAGGGAAGCACAAGAAGGAGCACAAGCACAAGCACAGACCAAGTAGCCGGCAAGCTTCAAAGACGGCAGAGTCCAAACTTAAGCGCAGCTTACGAGGGTGGTGGAACTTGAAGATAAGTGATCTCAACAGCAGTGATAGCACAAAGGGCCAATCACACATCTAGAATTTATGTCTTTATCCAGGGTTGTCAGAAGTAACATTCAGACAACCTAGGAATCTCTATATAACTTGGGGTGTCCAAGGTACATAGGGCCTCAGGAGAGACCCCCCAAAACCTGGATGATATGAAATTCTATGAGAAGAAATCAAAGTGAGGTAAACCTGCTTCAAATAATACAAAAATCTGTTGAGAATAACAATAAACTACTTAAAAGAGCTGAGTAATATCCACAGAAATCATTCAAGCTTTTGAGACAGATGTCTGTTTCTTTCAAGCTATATTAAAATTACCTCATGCTGCTTGTGAGTCAAAGGTAGTGCACCAAAAGTAAGTCCAAACTCATTGGAGAGTAATGAGTTTTTGTTGGAAACAATTTTGTAAGTTTCAGAAGATCCTGCAAAGCAGTTTAGTGAAGGTGCAGGATACTTGAAAGGCTTTGAGGAATTCAGGGCCCTTTTCCAGTGGTCAAGGCATTCCTTAAGAATCCTTATATTTATTGCAACTTATCTCAAATTATCTGCGGTTATTATGAAACAGGTTTAAGGGTTTTGAAAGATCCTTTGATTTCTTCAGTAAAGCTTTAGCTTTCTTTATCTATGTTTTGATATTCTATCAGGTGGTTTTCATGTGTCTTTCATGTATTTTTTATATCTTTCAGGTGTCTTTCAGTGTCTTTCAGTGTCTTTCAACTATCCTGAGTGTCTTTTAAGTGTCTTTCAAGATCTTTTAGTCATCTTTGAACTATCTCCCAGGTGTTTTCAAATCTTCAGGGGTCATTGGAAGCATCTTTCAAATATACCCCATGTGTTTTTTTAATGTTGTTCAATGACTTTAGGATCTTTTATACTCTTCTCATAGTTTTTGAATATCTTTAGTCTACCTTTAAAAGTTGCCATATCCCCTATCATGTGCTGTTTGATGCATCTTGTGGTTCATTCATAACCTTTGATTATCCTCTCAAGACTTTCACAGCTGGTTATATGGATATTTGATGTGTCTTGAAATGACTTCTATGATTTTTTGCAGTTCTCAAAATGCTTTATAGCCTTTGTAATGTCATCATCACCTTTTGAAACCTTTTCACCTCCACTCCAAACTAATTTATATACCTGTAAGATGCTTTAAGCGATGTCAGTAAGTACATTGTACTGGTCTTGAATCATTAAAGGGTGTATATTATAGCTTGAAAGATCATTTAAAATAAGAAAAAAAATGTAAATTAATTGTTTACAGCATCATCCAGAATCAATGTAGGCTCCCCAATCAAATCTTCTAGTAGGGTCTTACTTCTCCATCTGGGACTTTGCTCCATATTTACCTGGCCATTCACTCCATTATCTGTCCTCTTCTCCTCAGCCATATCATCCTCAATTACATCAACTCAAACCTTCTCCTTTTGCTTGCCCTTTTTGTTTCCAACGTCCTCACAATTGGCAACAGCATATGCTGTTAAAGCATCATAATTGTATACTTGAGGGGGTACTTTTTCTGGAGCAGCAGTGCTAAAAAAAGCATAAGAAATCAGGGTCAATCTGGATATAAAAACAAATAGAAAATAAACAGAAAAAACATACTTCATTTCCTTCCATAACTTGTTCTGCAAAAAGACATAATAGAGTGGGGTTTTTGACTTCAAATCCTCTAAAGTTTTAACAATTGCAGTGTAACTGTACAGCAAAACCTTCAATGGGCATAAATTAAAGAAATGGAATAGCTCACTGAAAACCAAGATTTACAGCAGAAAGGAGTGTAAGCTGCTTATAACCAATGGCATATTCTTGAATGGCGTTCCCAATCTAAGGCAGAAAACTTTGTAACAAAGTATGATAAATAAAAATAACAGTCACATACCAAAGTTACCACCATTGCAATGAGAGGTAAAGGGATTTGGTGCTGTGACTTGAGATACTCAACAAGTAATTCATCCTGAGAGGGTTTGCTATCAATGAAATAACCCCTCAATATCCCTCCAATGAGTGATGATTGAAACGGTAAACCATTGGTAGTACATGCCTACCAGATAAATGTTGAGAAAAAAATTGCTGAAAATATAATCACCTACATTGATATCTACTGCACCCTCGTGATATTTTCGACCATGCAGCAGCCATTTTACAGCAGAGCTCTAGCATCCACAGAAACAATTAAAAAAGAGCAGAATATCGCATAAACTTATACTCAACTATTTGCTCTTGTGTCAAATTACCTGGAATACCGAAATGCTGTGTTACCCTAATTCTCACCTCTTTGCCCAAGTCAAATCGAACAGAAGAAGGACCATAGCTCATCTGGCCAAAATTAAATGACAATATTCAAAATGAAGAAACAACTCACAAAGGTAACCAGATCTTTTCTCTTGCTTCGGTCAGTGGATAGCTTCTTCAAGTAACTGACCATGTCCTCAGCACCCCCTTCACCCGCTATGGTTTTGAGAGTATCCGAAAATAATCCCCATGCAAAAAGTTTGTTATCTGGGAACATGTTGAGGATACAAGTACCCATACGTGCACATTGTTTTGCAAGAAGAGGGAGATCTTTGTTCTCAAAATCTGTCAGGAGAACCTTAGGGTTACGTGCACCACTTTGCCTTTCTAAGCGCTTCTTGCGACATTTTGTAACATCCTTGACTGGCAGCATCTGTGGAAACAGGCATGTAGCATCCAGTACCAAGTATTCATAGAACGACTCACGTTATCATCACCCTCTTCTGGATCATCTTCATCAGCACCCCCTGCGCTCACAAAATTCTCATGCTGCTCCTCATCAAGTTCCTCTTCCTCCAGCATCAGCAAAAGGCAAAACTCATGGCCATGCCGGTGGAGGGATCATGAAAGCCTGATTGAATCACCCCCAATTTTATCAGGCCTGGGATAAAAAAGCTTTGATGGACATGGCTCACTGAATGTTGGTCGTGTTCAAGACCCACAGAGTGAGCGTCATTTAATATGTATTCCATTCTCATTCACCCTTGAAAGTCAAGTAATAATGATATACCTCTGAACGGTACTATGTAATGCAGTTACATTTGAAGGACAGATCAAAATAATCAGCTCTTTACAGGTTCCACATAACGTAGTACATTTACACAACGTCCATATCAATAAGCTCTTTACATGAGAACCCATGAAGATAAGCTCTTTACATGACAAGCATATGGATATCTCGTTATCAGGCAAAACCATTATAATGGTTTATTTGTGTGAGGAACTGGATGGTCGGGCGTTCTCATTGCTGTCCACTTGGGTACAAGCCACTAGAGAATTAGTTGTATTACGCTAGATCTAATACATAACAATAGTGTAGTGGTGTACGATAACAGTGAGAAAGCATAAAGAGCATAACAAACAAAAAGCAGAGTCCGGAGGAGTACAGTTACGGGCGAATGCAGGCAAGCACGAACAACAAATATAAAGCAGACACTAAGACAATGTGTCAGAATTGGAACAAAAACATTGATATAATAAGCCACTTACGTCCTATAGTGAAAGCGATAACAAAATATACCTAATCGGCCCTTGAGAGAGGAGAAATGAACTGTGTATATATGAGAAATTAACACTGAGGGTCGTACCGAGAAATACTCACCGCTTTTTTACGTGGCAAAGGTTGCAACTTCTTTATCTGTGTTGATATACCAGCTAGTGAGAAAGAGAGGAGGACGTAGCTCACAATACACTTACCTTTGTCATATCCTGTGACTGAGTATCAGAACAATCCTTAATATTAAATTTAAAAAAAAAAAAAAAAAAAAAAAAAAAAAGAGTCCATCCGGCAGGCATAACTAACCAGTTCGGAGGACGAGCTAGTGAGAGTGGTTGTCTTTGCTTTTGGTTTGGATTTCTTTGTCTTCTGAAATTAAAAGGACTGAATAAAAACATACTGAAGATGCGATCAGTATCATACCTTTAGAGCAGAGCTGGATTGCTGAGACGAGCTCGATGATGGCTTAGAGGCCTGAATATGAATATGAATTTGAAGAATGCATGGGCGAAGAATACCTTAGAAGAGCCTGATGCACCGGTTGAAGGTCTTGATGCCAAAGAGCTTGTCTGTAAGGATGGTCAGCAACTGCTTAAACGAGAAAAGAAACTGTACGTTAGATGACGTGTGGACCGGGTACGTCTCGTCTTCACTTTCGGCTACTACGTCGTCATTGGCAACCTCGGCGCCAAGCTCTATCGACAATCGGCTTGAAGGTCTTGCATCCCAGTCCGAACTTGGTGGAGATGGGGTGTTGCTACGGGACGAGGGGACTATTTCAGCGTTAGTATCTGAAGGTAAGTCTTCTTCCTTTTGCTGCTCTCGTTTCTTCCCCTCTTTCGCCGCTTCTGTTTTCGCTTTCGCTTCAGCTTCGTCGGCGGCCTTCTGTTCCTTGGCTTCTAGATCGAGGACCTTGGACATCAATGAGAGACCACAGTGTGGATCTTCATCGTTTTGAAGTGGCGGTTTCGTCTCCTCTGGAAGCATCCATCCAACGAGCCTAGAAAGGATCAGTGTGGATAAAAAGAGCAGAAAAAAATGATAACTCACTCCGTATAATATTTGTCAACTCGTTTGAGGAAAGCTTCGTTGTAAAGGCTAGGGTCATTTGCCATAGCCATACAGGCCTCGAATGCCTTAACCTTATCTACGGAACCTTCTTTGCGTCGTCGATCGTCGCAGCTAGCGAGAGAGTGACAGATCTAGCAAAAAAAATGCATTAATTGAAAGAAAAATAAAGAGAAGACTTACAATCATCGTTGTGTATGCTATCATAGGGAATGATATGGAAGTGATCTTCCTCTGATAAGCTTTACCGGCCTTCTTTACGGTAAATTTCTTGTTGTCGCCAGTGTTGCGCAAATTTCTGTAGTACTCTCGGAATTCTGTCGCGTTTTCCTCGCCGAGGTAGAGATGAACCAGAGTCTAAACAAGGTAATCAAAAAAAGTAGAGGAAAACGAAAGTGGAACTCGTACTTGGACAATCAATTGGCCCTCCAACAAACCGCTGAAAATCTTCCGAAAGTCGCAGGAGACAAGATCGCCCAGGTCGGCGTAAAAGAACGATGGGATGTGAGTCGACAAAATTGGACCGCCTTCCAGCCTACGATTGCGATATTGTTGACAAAATCTAGGAGGAGTTAATATGAATATGGCAAAAATTTGGAAGCAAAAACGTACAGGTCGGGATCAGCTTGAAATTTCTCAAGCATTGTGGCTGGGACCAGCAAGCGCGCGAGTTGCGGGTGCCAGAACCCTCGCATATGAGACTTCTTTGCACCGCGCTTGATACGAGGATACATCTCCTTGTCCAGAGTATCTTCAACATAATCGAGGATCCTCTCCTTCAGACTGCGCACGTCTTGAGAGATGCCGTCCGAGACTTGAATATACATCTGATGGTGAAATATCATGAGAAATAACACATATACCCAGATATATGCACACGTACCTTCCTAATGAGACGTTTCAAACGGCTTTCGTTGATGGCTTCAACGAGAAGTGTTTCGAAGTGATCGCCTAGATGACTCTTGAAGAAGTTGTATGAGACCCAGAGAGCCTCTCTAGTGAGAAGAGAGCATCAGTAATGGAAAGCGAACATCAGATGAAGATATGCCTCTCGTCTTCATCTTCAGGCAAATCACAGATGTTGTCTTCAAGCGTGCCCGCATCTTCAAGACCGATCTGAAATATTTCATAAAAAGAGGGCTGGGGATGCAAAAGCATAGGCACGAATCGAGCGAACTCGATGATCTTGTGGTATCTACAAAAGATGGGTAGGGGTATAGATCTCGATCAATTCATTCACGCACTTTGCAAACTTTGGTGTTGTCGTGTCAAAGTCTGACTCGTCTGAGCCGCTGACTTCCTCGTCTTCGTCATTGTCATTTTCCTCTTCTTCCTGCTCATATTCGGGCTTCAATTTGCAAATGCCTTTGGAAGGCGCGTTCTTTGGCTCTTCGATCCTTCGCCTCTTTGAAGAAGGTTTCTTAGCATGTTTGAGCTGCCGCTTCGAGGCAGATTTGGTAGTTGACTTGCAACCCATTGAAAAAGAAATTGAGATAATGGGGGGAGAGAATGTAGCGGAGAATAAATTTCCCACGCACAGACCGAAGCATCACGGTATCGTGTAGTTTAACGTCATTGCGGACGCACACCGAGATTGAGATAGGAAAAAAAAAATTAAATTTGCTCATCTTTGAGAAGTTCTATGTTATTTAATAGAGTGTCCTTCATAGTGCTACGGTACTGAGGTAAACGCTCGATATGCCAGTTTTTCTTGTCATAAACTAAAGGGTTCGTGTCAGCACAAACAGTCTCTACAAAACATTCCGCGCAATGTATCAAGTAAATTCCGCAATCTTTTCCGTTTGGCTGCCTAGGAACCTGAAAGAGGCCATCAATAAAAGGATTAGAAGCACGATTTGAAACCAGAGTACCTTGATGTGTCGTACAACTGGATCGAGTGTGTTTGAGCAGCCCTTTTTATCTCTTGCCTCGCATCGGAGATAATTTATCAAACGAGCGCCGACATGTTCATGTGTGAATCCCATTGAATCCAAGATGTAGATCATTGCCCGTTCGTTCAAAGGTGTATCTTCATCGTTGAGCTCGATTGGACGTGTTTCTGATCCATCATGACCGTCAGCAAAGGTTGAAGACTTGATGTCAAGATAGTATTAATCCTCGCACTCACTCTGATATCATGCTCTCATCACCAGACGACGCTAACGACGACGAGCCATACCTATACGCTCGAGTCATCGGAATCTATCACGTCGAGGCTTCACTTATGAAGGATGCCAAACACTCTGCTCCGAAACAAGTCGACTTTCTTTGGGTTCGTTGGTATGGGTCATTGCCCCAGCAACCATGTTGGAAGAGCAGACGCCTTCCTCAAATAGGCTTTGTGGACAGCAGCGATGATGAAGCTTTCGGCTTCGTGGACCCAACGCAAGTAATACGCGCAGTCCATCTACTGCCAAATTTCGAAGTCGGAAAATACTCAATGATGCTTGGCCCCTCGATTGCCCGTAGAGCTGACGAAGAAGATATGGACTATCTACGATATTACATCAACATGTATGTTCACAAAGCTAGTAAAATCTCTTTTTTTAATTATTGATACTACCTTTATATAGCTTTGCCGATAGAGACATGATGACACGGTTTTGTCCAGAACTTACACTTGGTACCCATATCGCGAGTAAAGTTCCCGACAAATCCAATAGTTCAGAGATCGAGGACGAGCAAGATTCAACGGAAGATGACAGTTCTTTGGAAGAGGATGATGAGGCGGAGAAGGAGGAGGAGGATAGCGAGGATGGGGAAGAAAGAGAGAATGATGAGGAGAACCCTTCTGAAGACTCAAGCGATCGCAATTCAGTCGAGTCTGATCGTTATACTGAGGGTGAAGGGTCAGATTTTGGATACAAGACAGGCAATAGTGATGAGGAGAAGAGTGAGAACGAGGAGGATCTGGACTTGGAGGCTGAGCCTAACATTGGCCCAGAAGATGGCGAAGAGCCATTTAATCATGATGTAGATGTTCTTGATACGGAGGGATACGGCGCTCTGTAGTATTGTACTATATGTCGGAGGAGCGCTAAGGAGCATCAACAAGGTCACGCGATAAGAGTAACCGCGTGGCAATAGACGCAGCCGATGATCTCCGATAAGCTCCAACATGTCCGATACACAACTCATACATACCTCTTTGTCGGTTATCGCATGTCTCTGTCCGCTGAATGGGTGCAAGATTATCATGAGCTTCCACTAGACCGCTTCAGGAAGCACTTGAGAGTCCGTAAAACCGTCGGCCCTCGCTCTGCTCTAATCGTTTGTTAGTGAGCCTGTGAGCATTCCTCATTATTCAAGTTGTTTCACCAGCCTCCAGCTTTTTTCGGTACTCAATAACCCCAATTCAATGAAAACAAAGCATCTTCCGCATAGGACGACGTATTTTCAGCTTATGCCTTTATCAGTATTACAAAATTGGAACAACAACAACCGTAACGTTGTCCACAGACCCGCGCCGGAGTGTTCCTTCCACCAATTCTTTAAAGATATTGTGTTCATTTTCACCACCAAACGCCTCCCATAAAAGACTGACGGCCATGTGAGAATCTCCCCTTTCACTTTGGCTAATGAAGCAAGTGAAGCACAAACACTCGCTAACTCCTTGGGCTTGGTTATTCTGTGAGCTCGCTTGAACAAACCAGCAAAACCGTCTGAGCTGAGTACCAAATATTGGCTCCTTTTAGAAGCCGCGAACCGGAAGTGATGAATGTCTGGGACATTGGATAGATACGGGGGAGTGAGGACACGGTCTTCAAGAGCAGAATACCATCAAACCGATTGTAACAATCAAATATGGTCCGGAGATAATTTGAAGGGCATATCACCTAGGGCTGGTTCAAGTTTGTTGGGCCCTGATCAGCAATCACCGTGTTATGGATGAAGAACTAAAAATGTACCTCTAGAAACGGTGAGGTGTCCTAGAACTCTGGACACATTGCCGTTGGGTACAAGGTTGGTGATGCAAAACTCCTCCCCCGGATGCTCAGCTCTGATACGGGCAGCTTCGGTCGAATTGGTTCACCTGTGTCTCGGGCCTAAAGAATGGACTTCCCAACCAGTTGGCAAACCTTCAGCCGCGCAAACAACTGTTGGTAGCAAAGTTCAATTGTTTCAGCAAATTATGAGACAGCAATGCTGATAAAAGAATGTTACAGACGTTGCAGTCACCAACGGATGCAACGTGAACAACATTGGAGGGGTCGATTAGAGCCACGGCAACAGTGGTTCCACTAATAGCACGCAAAACCTCAATGCAAAGCCCCGAATCGGCAGAAGGATCTTTGAAGGCACGAGCTGCATCATCAACAGAGACTTGGCTCAAATCATCTGGAAAAAGTGATGTGAAGCCGTCTGAAATTTGATCATCCAGGGCAAGAATTTTGCGCGAAAGAATTTGAGCAATCTCTTCATCAGCTAAAGGTCGAGTGGCGCCGATGGAATTTTTGAGAGCGATAGGTAGCTCATTGAGCACAAAGTTGGCTGCTGCGGTGCCACCATGTCCTACGGGGAAGTTGTTAGTAACTTGAGCACAGTTGATCCACAGTTTGGCCTGCTTACCATCGAGAACCGCGATAAAAGTCCAAGACTCATTGAACAAAGTCCATTTTTCTACCATGTAGCGATCTTTGGAATAAAAACCAGTTCCCTGGTTGACCGTAAGAGAGGGAAGGGATACAATGTGCGCTCCTTGTACTATCTCCTTGACTCTGGTGAGGTGATCCAAAAAAAATTGCAGCGGCATGGTTGTTCAAGTTCAAGTTAGGGTTACGCTTGGGTTCTTTGGCTCACGGTGGCCAACCCATGGAGAGCGGACTCCATATATGGTTATAGTACGTAAGTCTCTGGAGCATCTGGAGCATACAGTACTTATTATGTATTATTATTATTACATATTTATTTTTCACCATTACTGCCATGAAATGAATTTTGTTATCTTGTACATAAAGTATTATATGTTTTCGAACGCTTCAAATCCCCGGCAAAATCCGACTCAAATGTTTCCTAAGTTCATGTTAAAAGGGTGTAAAACTGATAGTGCAAGGACTGTAATCACAGCAAGGTTTGGTGGTAATAATGCCTTGTTATTGACAATATTATTATTACATATTTATTTTTCACCATTACTGCCATGAAATGAATTTTGTTATCTTGTACATAAAGTATTATATGTTTTCGAACGCTTCAAATCCCCAGCAAAATCCGACTCAAATGTTTCCTAAGTTCATGTTAAAAGGGTGTAAAACTGATAGTGCAAGGACTGTAATCACAGCAAGGTTTGGTGGTAATAATGCCTTGTTATTGACAAGCAAATATCTCTAGTGTCACAGTCAAGATTTGTTCAACCTCTTCCAGACATATAAGGAATAGGGGTTTGTTTGGTTCTATTTGCATGTAAACGCATGAGGCGTGAAAACAGGTGTCCACATTTTTGCGCCCTGCCAAAAAGTAACCAAACTCCGCCATACTCAACTTTCTATGTCCAGTTGTAGGTTTTGTACAACTATTATACTTCTAATGATGGATATAGTACAGATAGGTAAAGTATGAGTATTGGGGTCATAGTACAAGTGTTTCAGCACTACATTCAACAGTTCATACGGGCAATTTTTCACATTAATCATTCAGAATTGGCCTGCATATACAAGATCCGATTTATTAGTCCTACATTGTGGGCACTATTGCTTCAACATTTTGTCGAGGCTACAGATTCAAGTTATCCGCATCCGCATCCATTCAGACATTTACATTCATCAGCCATCAGATCGGCGGTAACGGTACAGTCGCAATTAGTGGACCTGCTGGAATCACTACATAGACAAGGTTAGTACTGGTTCCCGGTTTAAAATTGTTTTGGAACTGACATTACGGGTTGAGGCTTCAAGGTGGGCAGAGGGTTCAAGTCCAAGCGGATGGAGTGAGTATTCAAGTTGGTCTCGTCGGGACCCTGGAGGTTGCGACTCTTGTCAAGATGTCCCAATCTAGGCGAAGAGTTAAAGTACACTCACAAGCTTGACGATTGGGTTGAAAGTTTTCGACATGGATGATTCAAAAAGAACTGGGGAGTTCGAATGTGGTGTGGGGCGTGAGGCAACTTTTATAACGAAGATGATAATGAAATCATGGTCACTGGTTGGAGTTCTTCTGCTTTGAACAGTTCTAGGACAGTGTCCTTGTCCAGTTCTGGCAACAGCATCAGTGCAGATGTGAGGTGTTTGTAATCTGCAGGAAGTGCTCTAATAAGAGACATAGCTTCCAACTCCTTGTCCAACTCGTCCATAGTAAACTTGGCTGGCTGCAAATTCTTTATCTTGGCCATAGCTTCGGTCACTCTGGTACTGAGGTCCATCAGAGTTTCATCCTCCTTCTTGGAAATGTTGAATGTAGTGCTGAAACACTTGTACTATGACCTCAAAACTCATACTTTACCTATCTGTACTATATCCATCATTAGAAGTATAATAGTTGTACAAAACCTACAACTGGACATAGAAAATTGAGTATGGCGGAGTTTGGTTACTTTTTGGCAGGGCGCAAAAATGTGGACACCTGTTTTCACGCCTCATGCGTTTACATGCAAATAGAACCAAACAAACCCCTATTCCTTATATGTCTGGAAGAGGTTGAACAAATCTTGACTGTGACACTAGAGATATTTGCTTGTCAATAACAAGGCATTATTACCACCAAACCTTGCTGTGATTACAGTCTTTGCACTATCAGTTTTACATCCTTTTAACAGGTTATGGGCCCCGAGTCTACAAACTGAGCACTGATTGTTGAAATCCTTATTGAACTTGCTATTGTGGGCTTTTGTGACATTTATTGTCATTGTGATTAAAGTGCGAGTTTTTAGACTGCACATTGTGTTTGTGGCATTCACTGTCACTGTTGAAAAGTGCGAGTTGTTATACTGCACATTGTTACTATTGGGATCTACAACTTGAAGACACTATGTCTGAAACTATCAAGTTTGCAAAACTTTCAAACTCCAACTACAATGATTGGAAGAGTGACATGCAAGCCCATTTGGGTGAGCATGGTCTATGGAGACTTGTCTGTGGCAAAGAACCAATGCCTACAAAGGCGGACCTGGTTGAGGACTGGGAGGCAAAAGCAATCAAGGCTGCGAGCAAGATATATCTTGCTGTAGGCCAGGATCAAAAAGTCCATATTAGGGAATTTCTGGAGGATCCAGTTGCTATGTGGAAGAAGCTCGAGTCTGTCCATGTTTCCAAGAAGCCAGGGGCTAGGTTCAACGCCTATGATGACTTGTTCACCATTTCCAAGAAGGAGGATGAAACTTTGATGGACCTCAGTACCAGAGTGACCGAAGCGATGGCCAAAATAAAGAATTTGCGGCCAGCCAAGTTTACTGTGGACGAGTTGGACAAGGAGTTGGAAGCTATGTCTCTTATTAGAGCACTTCCTGCAGATTACAAACACCTCACATCTGCACTGATGCTGTTGCCGGAACAAGACAAGGACACTGTCCTAGAACTGTTCAAAGCAGAAGAACTCCAAAGGACAAAAGATCTATATTTAACAAAACATAAAGGCTTTTATGTACATATTAATAGAGATACTATGGAATTCTCTTTGAATGATACTAGTAGTCCGATTTCCTGCTTCTGTTAATGATAAGAACACTGGTTATTTGAACGGACATACTAGGTGTACATCTGGTGAACGTGTTAATGTTGCGTCAACTCTGCCTTTGAACCTGGTCCAGACCTATGGCACCGACATTTCTTTAAGTTTCTCACTCCAAAGACGGGGTGACTGCTTTAACCCATAAAGGGACTTGTTCAACCTGCAGACCAATCTTGGATCATTTCCTTGTTTAAATCCCTCTGGCTGCTGCATGTAGATCTCAGTATCAATATCACTATTAATGAAAGGATGGGAGATGTCCACAGAGTGCAGTTCAAGATCTTCCGTTGCTGCTAAAGCTAGTATAGTCCGAAGTGTAGAGGCAAATGTCTCAAGATAGTCAAAACCAGGTCTCTGACTAAAACCCTGTGGAACAAGACAAGCTTTGAAGCGTTCAATAGTTCCATCAGCTGTGTGCTTCACTTTGTACACCCATTTCGATCCAATAGCCTCTCTGCCAGCTGGTAATTGCACCAGTTCCCATGTACCATTTGTGAGATGAGCAGTTATCTCTTCATTTATTGCTTCTTCCCACTCCTGAGACTCTGTAGATCTCATTGCCTGCTTGTATGTCTGTGGTGCAGCAACCATATGACCATGTTCTTCACCATCATTGCTTTCACCAGAATCAGAATCAGAATCAGAATCAGAGTCAGAATCTGTGCGCTCGAGATCATAGGCAGGAGTAGGCTCACGATATTGATTGGGATTAGGAACAACTGGGCGAGGCTGCACAGGTGCAGGCTGTGCTACTTTCCAGTACTCACCAGGAGGCTTTCTATTCCTCGCTGACTTTCTGATAGCAATTGGACGATCATCTGCATTTTCCTCATCTTGACCATCTGGGATTTCATCATTCACAATCTCCTGATCATGATTCACATCCTGATCTCCCTGAGGGTGTACAAGTCGATATTCCATTGGAGGTGGTTGAGTGTGTTGAATGTAGTGCTGAAACACTTGTACTATGACCCCAATACTTATACTTTACCTATCTGTACTATATCCATCCTGCAGATTACAAACACCTCACATCTGCTCTGATGCTGTTGCCAGAACTGGACAAGAACACTGTCCTAGAACTGTTCAAAGCAGAAGAACTGCAAAGGACAAAAGAAGAGCAGGCCGTACACAGAGCTGCTGCAGCTGCTGCTTCCTTTGCTCCTAGAGGACGAGGCAGAGGTGGATATGGTTATTGTTAAAAGAATGTAAAACTGATAGTGCAAAGACTGTAATCACAGCAAGGTTTGGTGGTAATAATGCCTTGTTATTGATGTTTTGTACCAGCTAGCCCGCTTCTAGCTGTGAGCTTGGCCCGGCAGGGAGTCATTGTCAATGGCTCTGTGAGCTTCACCACATTCACTGCAAACACCATGCCTGCGCTTATTCCTGCAAGGATCTGCTGGACAGCGGTTCTGATTCCACAGAATGCATGCAGAAGTCTGCCGCTTTGAGGGCGATGATGAGGAAAGTACTGTGGAAGCAGGCCGCTTGTGAGAGGACATGAGGATCTCCTTGAAAAAGACCTCATGGAATGCCCGAGTATCTGACAAGTCAGTTGGAGTATTGGCAGCCAGATTCCGCATCTCCTTATCAATCCGGATAGCCACAGTGGGATCTGGTGAGCTGCGAAAATATTTGCTGACATGACCTTGATAGGCATGGAGCTCATCCTTCTGATGTGGATAGACAAGCAAAAGCGGAGCCAACCATGCATAAAAGACTCGCAACCACTGCGCTTCAGTAGACAGTGGTAAACTGCGAATAGTAGCCTCTTTCCGCACAAGAGTGTGGTCTGTACTGAAATCCTTGCTATCATCATGAATAAGACCGGGCTGGGTAACTGTAGCATGGACCGTTTCAAAGTCAACATACTGACAATGAGGCGAAGGAGGGCACGAGGTAAGGGATCAGTGAATGACTGAGTGGAGATTTGGTGCAGGAGGGGAGTAAGATCAGATTCAACTGCAATGACTGCACGGAGTTTCCATGTCTTCTGTACATGCAAAGGTGCGGAAATGGGAGTAGAAAGTGAGGCGAGATGAGGGGCAGCAGTGATGAGAGCACTGGACAGCCCAGAAGTCGGTTTGAGCGAGTTGGCAATGAGCTGAACAAGAGCATCACTGGTTGACTTAGATGATGTAGCAGTAGCTGCTGCAGCCTCAGGCAGAATAGATGCCTCAAGAGAGGCCCACAGCGCAGCATTGGCCACTTCTTCTGGAGAAACTTCATCCTGATCTGTAGTTGCCGCATTCTGGGGCTGTGCAGAGCGCCGAGAGGCTGCTCAGCACCGTTGAGATCTTGCTGGATGTGTTGGATTTTGGCAATATAGTCTGCAGCAACAGTGGCATCATCTGTAGAATCTCTGATTGTGCGCAGTGCATCCATGCCAGTGATCTGAGACTTTCTGTACTGCTCAACGGCCTGCTCCATTGCCTCTGCTGAGGCACGAACCACTTCCTGATTATCTGACTCACTGGGAGAGTGGGAAGTGTGAGCCTTAGGGCCATGGGCCCTCTCCTTTCCTTTCCAGGTGCGCTGTGGACTAGGAGGGTGCTGGCTGTGATTTGGGGGAGTACTGGCGATATGGGTGGGAATTTTAGCAGCAGAGGCCGAGACAGGATGTAGTTCATAGCTGGAGAGCGGATCTGGTGATTGAGATTGACTAGGAGACATACAGAGTATTTGAGATGAAGATGTGCGAGGTAGGAGCAAGAAGTATGACGAAAAACTGCTTTAGAAGGAGTACAAGCTAATCCTAGTAGGTCGAATCAGTATCATACACCTTCAAATCATACAAATCTGCGCACTTGGAGCTCTCCAATCTGAGATCTAACTATCAAGAAGCTCCAGATAAGCTTCCAACAGTGTGTAGATCTGTACAGATGTGTGGGGAGCTCTGTTAAGTAACTAGATCTGTGGGGTTGTGTATAGGATCAATTGGAAGGGAATATAGTCCTCTATCATGGTGTACCACAAGGGACCAGATGTGAGAGAACTGTGTGTGTAGTAGATAAAATGAACTCATGTGCTGATGATCAGATGATGAGTTGTGCATTTCAGATGGGTCTGACGTTTACAGACCCCTCCAGAAACACTCACACAGCTCGTCTTCATGTCGAGAATAGAAAACCCCCTGGTGAGTATTGGAAAGTAGCACAGCCTGCACCTGTGCAGCCTCGGCTAGTTATTCCTAATCCCAATCAATATTGTGAAGCTACTCCTGCCTATGATCTCAGGCTGAGCGCACATATTCTGAGTCTGATTCTGATTATGATTCTGATTCTGATTCTGGTGATGGTTGCTGCCACTGCAGAACCACAGTCTGTACATACACGCAGGCAATGAGATCTACAGAGTCTCAGGAGTGGGAAGAAGCGATGAATGAAGAGATAACTGCTCATCTCACAAATGGTACATGGGAACTAGTGGAATTACCACCTGACAGAGAGGCTATCACAAGGGATAGAAAGAATCGCAACCTGTGGCTTAGAGCATTATATAATGCCCAAACTTGATGAGTTTGGCATGACTGATTCAAAGCCTGTAGGTACACCCATGGTTCCCCATCAGCACTTGTCAAAGGCTGAATGTCCCAGTACACCAGCAGAACTCTTGAAGAAGAAATGAGGGATGTTCCATATATGGCTGCTGTTGGTTCCTTGCTGTTTCTGGCCCTGTTAACTCATCCTGACATCGCATATGCAGCTGGAGTATTGTCACGGTTCAGTTGTAATCCTAGCAAGGCACACTGGATTGCTGTACAACGCGTGTTCCGTCATTTGAAGGGAACTGTTGATATGGTGTTGGAGTATGGGCCAGATACACAAAGTAATGACTTGCTCACTATTATGAGTGATGCAGATCATGGGGGTAACAAAGACAATGGCAGATCTACCACTGGGTATATAATCAAGGTTGGATCAGGAGTGGTCAGCTGGTGCAGTAAACTGCAGTGATATGGTGTTGGAGTATGGGCCAGATACACAAAGTAATGACTTGCTCACTATTATGAGTGATGCAGATCATGGGGGTAACAAAGACAATGGCAGATCTACCACTGGGTATATAATCAAGGTTGGATCAGGAGTGGTCAGCTGGTGCAGTAAACTGCAGCCAGTAGTGACATTGTCAACAACTGAAGTAGAATATATTGCTTCTAATGTGACAGACAAAGAGGTTGTTGCATTACAATCTCTGCTCTTTGAGCTAGGCTATAAGGTTAGAACACTGTCAACTTTGATGGTAGACAATCAATCAGCTATTCAGGTTGCGAAAAATCCTGAGCACCATGGTAGAATGAAACAACTGGATCATTCTTACTTCTGGCTTCGTGAAAAAGTTGTCCATGGTGTGCTGATGCCTGTATACTTGCCTACAGAAGACAATGCAGCTGAATCCCTGCATACACTCTGTAGTAGTCAGCAAGCTGTCCTCCGGAAGGCTGACGAGCCCCCCCTATAACCCCTAACCCCAAATGGAATCATCTGGCCAATCGTCCAATTTGCAAACTTCTTTCCCCTCCTAACCGGCTGCACACCAAGAGACGACTAGAGAGTACAGCTTCATTTTGTCATACGCGCCATTATTGATTGAGAATGCATTGTAATAAACAAAGTTGACCTGTCACGGGAGTCACTATCTTTCTGATACAGTAAAAACAAAGACTACAAACCAGTTTGTCGCCATCATAAAGCAATATGATATGTCTACCACACTCGTTGATAATTTTCTCATTTGGAGCAATGCACTTGAGTCCAAAATGATCAGGGTGAACCAGTTTAGGACACTGACTGGCTTGGCGACTCTGCAGATGTTTTAGTTTTGGTACTAGTTAATGAACAGTTCACACCTTTCTCAGTTTCATCTGTTTTGCTTTTGGTATCTTTGTAACGCCAACACCACTCCAATCTTGAACAAATTTTGGATCACCATTGAGACGCACAAATTCTTTCTGGACACAGCGGGTGTTTCCACAGTTGCTGCAGCGTTGGTGGGCATCGATATTGACAGTATTCATCATTTTCCTCACGATGAACGTGTTAAAAGGGTGTAAAACTGATAGTGCAAGGACTGTAATCACAGCAAGGTTTGGTGGTAATAATGCCTTGTTATTGACAAGCAAAATATCTCTAGTGTCACAGTCAAGATTTGTTCAACCTCTTCCAGACATATAAGGAATAGGGGTTTGTTTGGTTCTATTTGTATGTAAACGCATGAGGCGTGAAAATAGGTGTCCACATTTTTGCGCCCTGCCAAAAAGTAACCAAACTCCACCATACTCAACTTTCTATGTCCAGTTGTAGGTTTTGTACAACTATTATACTTCTAATGATGGATATAGTACAGATAGGTAAAGTATGAGTATTGGGGTCATAGTACAAGTGTTTCAGCACTACATTCAACAGAACGTGTGGTCAATGATATAGACCAGCAAAGATTCCCACTTCTTCGTCACAACCCTCCAATTGACTGTGTTCTGCCTAAGCGTAGTGAGATAACTCCTAGTTTGCTTGTAAAAGAGACAAATGTCAGTGATTTTTCCGACCATCAAATTTAGCGTCGTAAATCACATTGGGCCAGAGAAAATTTATACCTGATATCCATCAGAATTGAGAGACCAAGAAAGCCAGTCCTGCCACGCGTTATAAAAATTATCTGCAGAGCACAAAAAAAATACCAAAAGTGGATTAGCGAGAGTGGGAATGTGGCTCGAGTTTTCACGTAGGGCCATAATAAACACCTTGCCTGCAGTCAATCGCTTTTTATTGTGCTTGAAAAAAGTATTAGACAGGTTTGAGAATGGAATAGAAACCATACCTCGTTGTAGCCAGTTGATGGGCTCTGTGAAAGATGCATCTTTGCACTGTCAGATTTACTCTGAGGGGTCCAAGAGTCGAGCACACTGCCTAACACGACACTGAATCCATGCATCTGAGATGGAGAAGATGGTCATGATTAGGATATTGAATTTGGTAAGCAGGATGGGAGAGCTTTGCAATAGTCTCCCCCAATTTGGTGTCCTATGAACATGAAGGCCGGGTTACGCAAATATAACTATTTCCATACTACTTACCTGAACAGCTTTCTGGAAGACTTCAGTTCGGTAAACTGTAGGAGACAAATTTTTCATCTCCTTAATCGTCAGAGTAATTTTTTTCTGCACAAGTGGAAACAAAGTATTGTTGGCATCTCCTTAATCGTCAGAGTAATTTATTTCTGCACAAGTGGAAACAAAGTATTGTTGGCAATGGATTCCGTCAAAATGCCGGATATTTAGAGCAGAGAATCAAATGATAAAAAGCGTATATACTAGTGCTCACCTTCAAAAGGTGAAGAGAGAGAATCTGTTCCCATCTCTTGCATTTCTGAGGCAGGGTTTCCGATTCAGTTTTGATGACCCCATCAATGACATCTTCTTGAGGTTCATGGTCTAGATCATCATCCACTTCGTTGATGGTATCTAGTGCAATATTCTTTTGCGTTTAATCAAGCTAGCAGCGACTCCAGCTAAACTGTGATTGATTGAACGGATAGAAGTACAGCTTACCTTTAGTGCAACAGAGCGCTGCCAGGAGCACAGCTCCATCAAAGCTTCGGTATGCTTTAGCTAATGTCATTGACGTAATCAGAGTCAATGTGTATTGCCTCTGAGAGCCAGTTTAACATGGCGTTGGTCTAACAGTGGACCGTAAGTTTGAGGGGATAGTGGCTACCAGTTTTACCACAAACCTTAGTCTCGGAGTTGAGCCAATAGGCTATCCATGGGCCTCGCCATTTGGTGAGGGCATCTCAGTTCATCCATCATTTTTTTTTTGGGCACGAGTGCAGTTGTTGGCTTGGATGTTGTACTGTGATAAGAGTTAGAGTTCAAGCAAAATCTCTTCCTTGATTGACAGGCTTTGGGAAGTATATACAAATTTGCACTATCAGTTTTACATCCTTTTAACAGGTTATGGGCCCCGAGTCTACAAACTGAGCACTGATTGTTGAAATCCTTATTGAACTTGCTATTGTGGGCTTTTGTGACATTTATTGTCATTGTGATTAAAGTGCGAGTTTTTAGACTGCACATTGTGTTTGTGGCATTCACTGTCACTGTTGAAAAGTGCGAGTTGTTATACTGCACATTGTTACTATTGGGATCTACAACTTGAAGACACTATGTCTGAAACTATCAAGTTTGCAAAACTTTCAAACTCCAACTACAATGATTGGAAGAGTGACATGCAAGCCCATTTGGGTGAGCATGGTCTATGGAGACTTGTCTGTGGCAAAGAACCAATGCCTACAAAGGCGGACCTGGTTGAGGACTGGGAGGCAAAAGCAATCAAGGCTGCGAGCAAGATATATCTTGCTGTAGGCCAGGATCAAAAAGTCCATATTAGGGAATTTCTGGAGGATCCAGTTGCTATGTGGAAGAAGCTCGAGTCTGTCCATGTTTCCAAGAAGCCAGGGGCTAGGTTCAACGCCTATGATGACTTGTTCACCATTTCCAAGAAGGAGGATGAAACTTTGATGGACCTCAGTACCAGAGTGACCGAAGCGATGGCCAAAATAAAGAATTTGCGGCCAGCCAAGTTTACTGTGGACGAGTTGGACAAGGAGTTGGAAGCTATGTCTCTTATTAGAGCACTTCCTGCAGATTACAAACACCTCACATCTGCACTGATGCTGTTGCCGGAACAAGACAAGGACACTGTCCTAGAACTGTTCAAAGCAGAAGAACTCCAAAGGACAAAAGAGGAGCAGGCTGTACAAAGAGCTGCAGCAGCTGCTGCTTCCTTTGTTCCTAGAGGTAGAGGACGAGGCAGAGGTGGATATGGTTATAGAGGTTCTGGGGGTCATGCAAACATGATCTGTTTCAACTGTGGGGAAAAGGGTCATTTGGCATATAACTGTCAACAACCCAAAAAGAGCATTCAGGCCAATAGGGCTCAGGCAGAGGCAGATGAAGTTGTTGAAAATGCTGGATGTGCAAGTGCTTTATCTCTTGAAAATCTTCGTAGCAGTTTTTCTGACATTGTTTTATGGAATACAGCCACAGGTGCCACTTCTCATATGACTCCGCACAAGAGTTGGATTTGGAATTATACCCCTCATAGAGTTCCAGTTCGACTTGCAGATAATAGAGTAGTGTACTCGGAAGGAATTGGAAGTGTTTCGTTTTCTCCTACTATCAATGGACAAATGGCTAGAGATATCGAGTTTAGTAGAGTACTGCATGTTCCCGGGCTTAATAATAATCTTCTTTCTGTTCTATATTTGACAAAACATAAAGGCTTTAATGTACATATTAATAGAGATACTATGGAATTCTCTTTCAATGATACTGTCCGGTTTACTGCTTCTGTTAATGATAAGAACACTGGTTATTTGAACGGACATACTAGGTGTACATCTGGTGAAAGTGTTAATGTTGTGTCAACTCTGCCTTTGAACCTGGACCTATGGCACCGACGTTTCTTCCACTGTAACTTGGCCGATGTCAAGAAACTGCGGAAGGAACAGTTGGTTGAGGGATTGAAACTTGATTCTGATGAGGCACCAGACCCAATCTGTGAGCCTTGCCTTGCTGGAAAGATGCATGCAAATTCCAATCGCGATATCCACTAGGGGAGACAATACCAATTTCATGGAGATCAGAGTGTACCAGTCCTAGTACATCTTTGGCTCGAGTATTTGAACTAGGAAATGGATTGGCGTGCATCTTTCCAGCAAGGCAAGGCTCACAAATTGGGTCTGGTGCCTCATTAGAATCAAGTTTCAATCCCTCAACCAACTGTTCCTTCCGCAGTTTCTTGACATCGGCCAAGTTACAGTGGAAGAAACGTCGGTGCCATAGGTCCAGGTTCAAGGGCAGAGTTGACGCAACATGGGTTAACTCACCTGTGATACCAGGTAAACACTCCCCGTAATTCTCATCGTAATCGTCTTCTTTGTCTTTATCTTCACCCCTGTTTAATTTCTGTGCCTTTGGGTTTGATTTCTTTGATAGGGCTTGGACATGCTCCTCTGAAATAGAAATGAGTCATTTAGATCTCGTCGGGTTAATGATTAACTTACCATTGGTTCTCAGGGTCTGATCAAGAGAGGTCCAAGGTGCACTGAAAAGGACGTGAAAAACAGCGCGGAGGCAGTCGAGGGTCAGCAGCAATAGCCTCATAGATGCCACTTCCTCCCTGTTCAATTTTACAGATTTGAATGAGTGCTTGTGTTTCACACTCACATTTCTGAAGCGAAAAGCAAGTTTGAGCCCAGCAAACAAAGCGTCCAATGTATCAAGCCACATTATAATATTTTTGTTGCGTAGTTTAACGCGATACTGATTAGTGGCCACCATTTCTATTGGAGGAGCCTCGAGTTTTTGAAGCAATCCAACTGACGACGGATCTATACTGCATATCACATTGCTGTGAAAGGTATCATGGGGGGGAGCAAGAGAAAATGCATCTTACACTGGCTGAAGAACAGCAAACGTCCCAAAATAATCGAAAGCTTGTCTTAGCCGATGTGCAATTTTCGGAATGCAGAGTCGAAAACACAAAAGATTGAAGTCCTCCTCTGCCGACTTTGCATTTTCGAGGAGAGAAATATGGGTCCATATGTCTACACAGGTCTGGACAGCGAGTTTGTAATCATTTTGTTTGAGGATACTAGTGAGACACGGTCAGTGAGAGCCCGTTGGTATACGATGAGACGTAGATACACCCCGATGTACTTTATCTCTCTGCATATATTCTTTTAACAACCTCTCTCTATTCACTGCATTCAGAATGATGACCGTGGTGCTCTCACCTCGTTGAGAATCTTCAAACCCTTAATTTATGGTGATGATGAACCGACGCCAATCATCGGCTGACAGCTCGAGGGCAATGGCGAAGATAGGCGGTACGGCTCTGGAAAAATTGCCCCAATAGAGCATACTAACCATTCCAGCCAAAACTTGACAAACATTGTCCAATGTACAATGCCGGGTGATAGTGGAATTGGATAGGCGACGGGAATTCCAGCTTGCATACCACAGAAGTCCCTCGCGAGAACTAAGTCCAGATGGTTTCTCTCGTTTTGACATGAAGACAACAAAGGTGGTTCGGGCCCAGCACCTGTGCTTGAAATGTGTGATGGCGTGGACACGAGGATCATGCCAGTTCCAATCAATGAGGCAGAAGCCCACAAATGATAGATTGACGTGTTTCCCTGTGATTGAGTAAATGGATGATTCAAATCAATCTGTAAGGCATAATGGACCACGTACTTATGTTACAGTGTCCTTACATTGCTTATTTGTTTGACCTGTTCTTAAATCTGAATAATCCAAATATCCCCAGGCTCACAGGATTTTGCTTTCTTTTATTTCGTTCTCACTTGACAAATAACTGTTTTGATTCAGCCAGGGATCAGATTTTTGCCTTGGTTACAATTGGCGCTGGTGTGACCATTTAGTAAATTGTACTGGTATGGCATTGAATTGAAGAAGGGATGAAACATACTGCAGCTGTAATCCACGCGCCAGTCAAATGTGATGTTGAGTTGGATGTAACACACATGGATCAGTCAGGCGGCTTATGATAGTCTCCGTGCACCTGTTTCGAGGCGCTTCACCTGACGTGACCCGATGGCCCTGAGTAAATCCATCGTCATGATTTCCACTGCCAAAATCGGCGCTGGGTCTGAGCTAAACTAGAGGGTAAGCTAATCAACATACTATTTTGAGTCAACTCACTTACAGACTGTCCTGTTCCGCCTTGTAGCGGGGGTTTCATTGCATTGTAAGAATTCATCTAATATTTCAAGCCGCAGTGCAGTTTAGGTAGAATTTATCAGTTAGATTACATTACAGTCCAATACAAAGTCATTCAAGGCTGAAGGCCCATGGAGGCAGGTGGCAGAGATGAGAATGCTGCTGTAAAACGAAGCAGTTCCCTTTCCATGGTTGTACGATATTGTGGTAATATACTGACATCCCAAATTTTTGCTTCCGTGGTTGCGGCAGTTGGTGTCAATGAAAAATTTTCCACGAAAACATGGGCATAATGTATCAAATATATACTGCAATCTGTGGAATTTTGTTGCCGAGGTACCTTGTAGTACGATGACTGTCAGTTTAAGCAGGCCAAGTGTGAATGGAGAGCTTACATCAACTTCACATCCAGTCGCTCGATGAGCGGTGGTACAACCTCGCTTTTCCTTTGCCTCCAGCTGTAGATATCTCAAAAGACAGTTGATTGTTTCACGGTGCTTCCGCTGTTGAATGTAGTGCTGAAACACTTGTACTATGACCCCAATACTCATGCTTTACCTATCCATCATTAGAAGTATAATAGTTGTACAAAACCTACAACTGGACATAGAAAGTTGAGTATGGTGGAGTTTGGTTACTTTTTGGCAGGGCACAAAAATGTGGACACCTATTTTCACGCCTCATGCGTTTACATACAAATAGAACCAAACAAACCCCTATTCCTTATATGTCTGGAAGAGGTTGAACAAATCTTGACTGTGACACTAGAGATATTTTGCTTGTCAATAACAAGGCATTATTACCACCAAACCTTGCTGTGATTACAGTCCTTGCACTATCAGTTTTACACCCTTTTAACACCCTCATTTCTTCTTGTTCTGCTGGTGTACTGGGACATTCAGCCTTTGACAAGTGCTGATGGGGAACCATGGGTATCCCTACAGGCTTTGAATCAGTCATGCCAAACTCGTCAAGTTTGCGCAGTATATACTGCTTTGAACTAAGCCACAGTTTGCGATTCTTTCTATCCCTTGTAATAGCCATACTGAGTAGGACATCAGTAGCACCCAAGTCCCTGAGCTTTAGATGTCTCTTCAGCTCATCCACAAAATTGTCAATTGCACCAGAGTCCTTTGAAGCAAGAGTGATATCATCTACCCAAACTGGAACAATCACTTTAAGGTCATTACGTCTGTAGATATAGACACTAGGATCAGCCTGCAAGCGTTTGAAACCAAGCTGTTCCAATACACTAGCAAGTTTCTCACGACGGGGGGACTGCTTTAACCCATAAAGGGACTTGTTCAACCTGCAGACCAATCTTGGATCATTTCCTTGTTTAAATCCCTCTGGCTGCTTCATGTAGATCTCAGTATCACTATTAATGAAAGCATGAGAGATGTCCACAGAGCGCAGTTCACGGTCTTCAATTGCTGCCAAAGCTAGTATAGTCCGAAGTGTAGACCAGCGCATAGTAGAGGCAAATATCTCAAGATAGTCAAAACCAGGTCTCTGACTGAAACCCTGTGCAACAAGACGAGCTTTGAAGCGTTCAATAGTTCCATCAGCTTTGTGCTTCACTTTGTACACCCATTTCGATCCAATAGCCTCTCTGCCAGCTGGTAATTGCACCAGTTCCCATGTACCATTTGTGAGATGAGCAGTTATCTCTTCATTCATTGCCTCCTCCCACTCCTGAGACTCTGAAGATCTCATTGCCTGCTTGTATGTCTGTGGTTCTGCAATGGCAGCAACCATATGACCATGTTCTTCACCATCATTGCTTTCACCAGAATCAGAATCAGAATCAGAATCAGAGTCAGAATCTGTGCGCTCAGGATCATAGGCAGGAGTAGGTTCACGATATTGATTCGTATTAGGAATAACTGGCCGAGGCTGCACAGGTGCAGGAGGCTTTCTATTCCTCGCTGACTTTCTGATAGCAATTGGACGATCATCTGCATTTTCCTCATCTTGACCATCTGGGATCTCATCATTCACAATCTCCTGATCATGATTCACATCCTGATCTCCCTGAGGGCGTACAAGTTGGTATTCCATTGGAGGTGGTTGACTTTGCAACTCTTCATCAGGAGGTAATGGCTGATAGTACTGTGTCACAGCAGCTGGTTCTTTTACATGAACCTGTTGAGTGTCTTTGGGCATTATAGAGGAATACATATATCTCTCATCAAAGTCAGCTCGTTCAGCAATGACTACCTTCTTTGTCTGAGGATTCCAGAATCTCCAGCCTTTGACATCCGCAGGATAACCAATAAAGATGCACTTTTCCATATGCCAACCTAAAGCAACTTGCTTGTCCTTCTGAACATGAACATAAGCAACACATCTCCACACTCTCAAATGTTCAACTCGAGGTTTTTGCTTGTACCATTCCTCATATGGTGTAGATTTGGTCAATGCAGATGTAGGGGACATATTCCACACATAAACAAGTGCAGCTAGGCATTCTGCCCAAAATGTCTTTGGTAAACCTGATTCAGCCAATGCAGAAGTCAGCTTGTCCTCCATTGTCCTATTAGCTCGCTCTGCCACTCCATTCTGCTGGGGTCTATTCCTGACAGTCTTTTGGACTTCAATACCCTCATCTTTACGGAACTTGATAAACTCATTGGACATGTATTCTCCCCCTTTATCATGCCTCAGGATCTTAATTTTTCGCCCAGTGACCTTTTCTGCCCACACCTTGAACTGTTTGAAGGCACTAAATGCTTCACTCTTCTTCTTTAATAGCATAACAGCTCTGAAGCGCAATTTATCATCAATGAACGTGATCCAATAGCGATATCCACTAGGGGAGACAATGCCAATTTCATGGAGATCAGAGTGTACCAGTCCTAGTACATCTTTGGCTCGAGTATTTGAACTAGGGAATGGATTTGCATGCATCTTTCCAGCAAGGCAAGGCTCACAGATTGCCTCTGCATATCGCACTCAGTGTGTCAATGGTAGGCCAACACTGGGCACAAGGCCCCAAATCGAATTGCAGGCTCATGGAAGCGCTACATAATGGTACAGGGAAGGTATGGAAAGATGTAACCACTAAACTCATTATGATAAAAATGAAGACAAAGAGGGAAGGGAAGGGAGGGTGACGAAAAACTCCTTTAGAAGCAGTACAAGCTAATCCTAGGCCGAATCAGTATCATACACCTTCAAATCATACAAATCTGCGCACTTAGAGCTCTCCAATCTGAGATCTAACTATCAAGAAGCTCCAGATAAGCTTCCAACAGTGTGTAGATCTGTACAGATGTGTGGGAAGCTCTGTTAAGTAACTAGATCACAAAAGAAGCGGCGGAGCCATACCAGATCCTTTGTATCTGCAAACTGTAAGACAATGCTTGTATAGTCTTGTCAGATGTAAAGGATGTACTGGGAACGATGTTAGAGCTTTCAGAGCTGCAGAGAGCGTACAGGCATCTTACCCTTTCCTACACTGATGAGGGTAGGGAAGACAAAGGGCTGTGTCACTGATGAATCATCTCTGACATCATCACAGCCTCTGCTCGGAACTCCGGCACTGCAATGATGGCATGATTCAAAAGCGGCTGTTAGCCTGCCTGGCTCGAGTATCAAGTGTACAGATTGTCATCTGACCTGAATACTCATGAAACCTCCACAATGATCCTAACAACCCGGAAATGTCCTTTTGGTGTAGTTCACAAAATCAAACATTGCGAGAGAACGACGAGAGCTATGGTGACTGTATGGTATCAGCATGACGCCCACATAGTGGGAAATGTCTGACATACACCAATAGCCTCTATGTACTATCGTTGTTGAGTATAATGCAAATCGAATTTCGGAATCATAACTCGGCGAGTTGAGACTACAAAATTCGACTTGATCTGTGTACACTGTACAGGAAGCATGTGGGGTCGTGTATAGGATCAATTGGAAGGGAATATAGTCCTCTATCATGGTGTACCACAAGGGACCAGATGTGAGAGAACTGTGTGTGTAGTAGATAAAATGAACTCATGTGCATCAGATGATGAGTTGTGCATTTCAGATGGGTCTGACGTTTACAGAGGCCTCCAGAAACACTCACACAGCTCGTCTTCATGTCGAGGTCTGGTGCCTGATCAGAATCAAGTTTAAATCCCTCAACCAACTGTTCCTTCCGCAGTTTCTTGACATCTGCCAAGTTACAGTGGAAGAAACGTCGGTGCCATAGGTCCAGGTTCAAAGGCAGAGTTGACGCAACATTAACACTTTCACCAGATGTACACCTAGTATGTCCGTTCAAATAACCAGTGTTCTTATCATTAACAGAAGCAGTAAACCGGACAGTATCATTCAAAGAGAATTCCATAGCATCTCTATTAATATGTACATGAAAGCCTTTATGTTTTGTCAAATATAGAACAGAAAGAAGATCATTATTAAGCTCGGGAACATGCAGTACTCTACTAAACTCAATATTTCTAGCCATTTGTCCATTGATAGTAGGAGAAAACAAAACACTTCCAATCCCTTCCGAGTACACTACTCTATTATCTGCAAGTCGAACTGGAACTCTATGAGGGGTATAAATCCGAATCCAACTCTTGTGCAGAGTCGTATGAGAAGTGGCACCTGTGTCTGTATTCCATAAAACCATGTCAGAAAAACTGCTACGAAGATTTTCAAGAGATAAAGCACTTGCACATCCAGTATTTTCAACAACTTCATCTGCCTCTGCCTGAGCCCTATTGGCCTGAATGCTCTTTTTGGGTTGTTGACAGTTATATTCTCTCCATACCACCCCCCAGAATTCCCATCCCAACCACGAAATACTCAACCACCCCCTGACGTAGTAGAAGGAAAAGAACCGGAATGGGAAGTAGACGAAGTAGTTGACTCAAGAAACAGCAAGGGCAGGAGTAAGAAGTTCTTCTATAAAGTCAAATGGAAGGGGTACGGCGCACACAAAATGACCTGGGAACCATCTTCCAACCTCACCAACGCCAAAGAAGCGGTACAGAAGTTCCACAAAAAATTCCCCAACAAACCAAAGGCACCATCTCTTCGAAAAATCAAGTTTCCCATATCTTTTTTTCCATCCCATCTATTCCATCCCATCCCTCAACCAAGCACCGAACCTGTCTCAGATGATCTCCCCACAGAGAATGTTGCAGCAAGGTTTGCACGAAACAGAGTTTGTGCCTTAAGGAGAGGGTAATGTCACAAAACAACCTTTTTATATTTATTGATTTCCTTTTTCTTTTATTTTCCTTTTCCCCATACGCAATAAGTCACGAGGTCGTATACGATGATAGTATTTGAGTGTTCACCTCATGTCTTGATTACGCTAATCTCCTTACTTATCTATGATAGGATCTCCATTCATCTATTGTACGTCATCCATATTACATCGCTTAGTCATAGGGACAGTAGATTGCTTATTACTTACCATCGACACAACGACTACCTTACACATGTACGACGATGCGATACTTACGCGATACATAGGGTCAAGGGCTCAGGCACAGCCATGGCTCAACAGTATAAATAGTGGACTGTCTTACCAGTAGTTTCTTCAGCTTCAATCTTGTTTATTCTCCTGTACTCTTCTCTGCAATCTATCCTCACTAGTCTTGATTTCTCTGTGACACCTGACTTGACATTTTACTGAGGGCCCTGGCTGCTATATCTCAGTAGTTGAGTACGGTCGCTAACAGTCGCCTTGGTCATGCAAATATTCGCACTGTAGAGACAATGGAGAAAAAGAAGCTTGTTACGGGTATAGTCATCACTGACCACACACCCCCTGATCCCATATGTGAGCCCTGCATTGCTGGAAAACAACATCGTCACAACATTCCCCGTGGTCCCTCGCTTCGAAAATCCAGAATCATTGCCCATATTCATACTGATTTGAAAGGACCTATGCCTGTCACCAGTAAAGAGGGTTATCGCTGCTGGATTACATTCATATGCGACGCTCTTCGCTTCTGGTGTGTTGACTTCCTAAAACAAAAGTCACAAGCTATTACGGCCTTTCAGCGCTTCAAAACCTATGCCAAAAAATTTCATGGTCTCTCAATCCTTCTTGTACAAGAGGATAAGGGAGGTGAATACATTGGAGAATTTAAGTGCTACCTTATTCAGGAAGGTATCAAAACAAGGGAAACAGAACCGGGAGAACCATATCAAAATGGTGTAGCTGAGCAAGTAAACAGGACAATAGCCGAAGGAGCTGGTACAATGATGGCCGAAGCTAACCTCCATCCCTCTTTTTGGAATCACTCTGTAGCTACCTTTGTTGAGGTTCGGAACTGTATGCCCACTTCTTCCCGCCCCGATACCACTCTTTCAACTGGATGGAACAAAACTAAACCTGATGTTTCATGATTTCGTGTTTTTGGATGCCTAGCCTATGTTCTGGTTAAACATTGAGCTTTTGACGCATACTGAAAAATGCATTTTTATCGGATATCCAGAAGGAGTAAAAGGTTGGAAATTCTGGAACCCATCTACACAACGTTTTGTCATCTCTAGCCATGTTGTCTTTGTTTCCCAGGTAATTACAAACATATTGCAAATATGTTCGACGACCTGTTTCCTAAATCCCCGCTAGCTCCCACAGCAGGCATTTTGCCGGGCAGGGCAAAATTAACCGCTTCCAAAGCAGTGAACTGGGCTCTTTGAAGGGCTGTAAGGCCCGGGTGTGGGGCCCGGCCTTACTACATGTGACATCTTTGATATTGATATATAATACAAACAATTGTATTCTTTAAATGTAAATGTCATCGCTGTGGGAAGGAGCATAGGCAGCTAGGCAATGACTTTCCTTTTTGGGCTTTGGACCCATTTTCGTGAACACCCCCATGTCTGTCCCTCTATCCCAAGCCCAAACCAAGTTCTTGAGTGCTTTTCTTGCCGCCCATTTCCATCTGCTTCCTGCTGAACATCAAAATCTTCCTGCTATCTTCCAAAATTGCTCCCAGGGGTCTTCTGATCCTTCTCCTTCAGCAGAATTCCCTGGAGCATCTTCTCATCTGGTATAAAGTATTCTGATCCACTATAGAGTACATCTTTTTATTATTGGCTGTAGGCACTATCTAAAAACTCTGCCTCCAATGCAGAGACAGCCTTGGAGGAAGCTGAAATCAATCTTGATGAAAATACTGCCCAGCTTTTGCATGATCGAGCTTACCATGAGCAAGAGCTGGCTAGATTGAATATTCAATTATTGGAACAGGGCCTTTCTGTGAGTATTGATTAATGTCTAAGATTCTGGAACACCTTTTATGATTTATAATTGGCTTTTCTATTTCTAGACCCATCCATCTTCTTGTGCCGCTACTTCAGGCTATGGGGCTGGTACAGAGTCTGAATATGATAATGTTCCTGATCTGCCCCCCTCTTCTGATGCTTATGGTCCAGACTCTGAGCATGACTCAGATGAAGATTGGTATTTTGACTCTACTGAGTCAGATTTTACATTGGTAGATGGTACCAATGTGAATGGAGTTCTTAAGGAGTTAACAGAGGCTGAGGACTTTTCTGCTGAAGTAGATGCATGGCTGGAAAAGCAGGTAGTGGATGGCCTAGATGAGGTAGATTTTTTTTTTTCAATTGATGTATTTTTAATCTCAAATTTTCCAGTCTGTTTCAGAGGGGCAGTTCTCATCTGTTGATCTGGCCAGTGCTTCTACTACTGGTCGTAAGAGGGCTTTCTCAAGGGTAGATCAAGGTAGTGACCCAGATGTCCATGCTGGTGAAAACCCAACCCAGAATATGCTTGGCTCTCTAGGAGGAAATGGTGGTGATGATTGTACCCGGAATGGACAAAAGGTTAAGAAAGTCAGGGCCACTCAGTGGCAAGCTTCTAAAACTCCAGCTTCTCATCCTCCACAAGTTCAGAATGCTGTAACCTCCCTTCTGTTAGATTTCCTAGGAGGTGAAACATCTGTTGACTCTCCAGAGTGTAATCTTCAGATGGAAAACCTCCGGGCAGCTATAGAGGTGGCACCTTGGAAGGAGAGAAAATCCCTGCAACGTAATACTCTTATCAACCTTTCCCATCGACTTCTTAGGGCTGAAGCTCTGGATGTCGGTCTTGTATTTACTCGCATGATTAATGAACTTATGTTCACAGCAAAAATCAATAGGTTTTGTGTAAATTTTTTTTTCAAGTTCATTTGTACTTATAATATTCTAGCATTCGGCACTTTATCAAAATACACCAGGCAAAGGCAGGAGAGTCTCAGAGAGCAGGCCTTGGAAATGTTTTCAAAGGCCTAACTTCTCAAGGATTTTCCTTTCACTTTCTTATGTCATGGTATAGTGCTGGTTCTAAATGGGCTAGATTGGCAGCAGCAGGTTGGCTATTGATTTGTTCAAAGAAGTCTTAATACTTATTATCATTTTTAGGAACTTTATCTCTTCTTATGGTTATTGTCATGAAGCCTGGCCTTAGTATCAAGCTTAGAAGCAAACGAGTAAATGCTACAGCTGTTATTGCTCTCTGTAATGAATTTCGTTTTCCTTCTTTGGAAGGTAAGATTTTTCTGTTGTTGGTTTTTTTCTTTTCAATTTTCTCAAATAGTGTGTGTAGTGCATAAGGATTTTATTCAACACAATATGCTGCCTCTCATCCTTCAACTGGTGGATACTATTCCACTGGAAATTCCAACACTATTTGAATCCATGGTTCGAAAGTATTTCAACATCCCACAGAGGTTAGACTGTAGAAAAATCAGTCAGAGTGATATATACTTTGATAAATTCTTTCAACAGTTTGTCAAAGTTTCTTTTGATTATTTCTTCGAACAATTATTTACTTCTGCATTCAGGAATGCTACAGCTATACACCACATGCAGGAGCTTTGGCAACCACTTATAGACTTAGAACTCAGTCTATCATCTCAACCTTCCTTTTCTGTTCATCATATGACAACTGCCTATCTCACAGGCTCTTCTGAAGTAGGAGAGGATATGATTCCCTTCCCAGAATCTGATTCAGAAGATGAAAGGATTGCTGCCTCTGATAATATCTTGGAGCCCAGTCTCCCTGCTTTTGTGGGAAATGTTGATCAGAAAGATGATGGTGACTTAGGGCCCTTGGCAGTTATCCAATCCACTTTTTCCTATACCAAAGCAGCTGCTGGTAAAGTTCCCTATCCTGAGCGCAGCAAACGCCAGCAGTGGACTGAAAAGGAGAGAACTTTGGTCTCATTGGGTCAGAAGGCAAATTCTTTAGATGATTTGGGGAGAGGAGTTGGTTTTCTTTTTTTTTTTGATATTATATAGCTGGTACTAATTTTTTTCAGATGAGAGAAAGATTTTATGATGCCTCTGCAAAGAAACCTGGTCGCTACAAACCCCGCCAGAAATGGCTTCAAGTATCAAATTCTGTAATTCATGGGTCTGTTTTTCCTTATTCTATTTTTATTGTAATTGATACTATCTCAATCTTTCATAGGAGGGAAATCAAGATCATTGATGCTGATGGAGATTTGATCTTCTATACCAATGGAACAGCCTCTGATAGTTCCCGGGCCAGAATTTTAACTGCTTTAAAAGCTTTTTTCAATCTCAAACCTGCTGGCCTTGAGCTTACAAGCAGGAACCCAAGCATGCCTATTCAAAAATTTCCAACTTTTCATTTTTCCTATTGGGGGAGATATGGACAAAGTGTATGTAATGTCATGTTCATCAACTGCCTTGAGATTTTATTTCAGATATAGGGAAAGGATGCCCCCCCAAATATTCACCCTCATTTTTTGTCTCAGTCTGATGGGCGCAAAACTAATACTTGGCAATTTTCTGTTTGGCCATCTAATGATATTCAAAAATTTCCTGAAGAATATGAATCACTGTGCAATATCCTTGGTACTACATTGTCTGAAATTGTCAACACTGTAAGTTACAGTTTATCTTATATTCTTTCTCCCTTTTATGACTATATGGTCACATTTAGGCTCTCAAGAGATTTCCTGAAGAGTTGAAGGATCTTCATGCTAATGTGGATATTTTCCCAATCAATGACACCTCTCCAGTCAAGCCATTTACCAGTTTTGTTCTTAACATCAATGTTGAGACAATTGCCCACCAGGACAGAGGTGACAACTTCCTCTGTATTGTTCTAGATTTGGGGGAACATAGTGGTGGAGAATTGTGTTTACAGGAAGCTAAAATTTCTTTGGAGTTGTGTCATGGAGACTGGGTTGCATTTTCCTCCAAGCGTTATACTCATTTCAACATGCGCTATGATGGAACTCGATGCTCACTTGTCATTCACTCAGATTCCAGTGGTGAATCTTACCAAAGGGATGGACATGGCTGGAATGGAAATGAATACCACTTGTAATAAATTGTATATTCTTACATTTGTCATACATAGTAGTTAAACATAGTCAGAAACTCAGTAAGCTTTTTATATCTTCATACACAGTAAGAAATACAATAAGCTGGTACTGGCTGTTATTCTGTATAAATATTTACAAATATTGGAGGCAAATATCAATAGAAAAGAAATTCCCAAGCATTTTAATATCTCCCCCGATTCAGTGACCAATTGATAGCAATCACATTACAGCTAGTTTCATATACATTGGCTGGACGCTTGAATATATAAAGAGGACATATGAGATGCACAGGCTCAATAATTAATGTATAGTCAGCTAATTGATCTTGTACTAGATTGCTCCTCAAAAATGAACATGGTTCCCGAGCATAAGGATTTTTTACTTGATCAAATACATTCAATGGTAAATGTTCTTTAATTAAAAGGAATGTTTGCATTTTATACTCCAAAGGAAGCTGCCAGATATTCTGAATACATCCTGTTTTAATAGCTCCTTGACTACCCGGCATATAAAATTGAATGTGGCTGTTATACTCATTTTTAGACTGAGTACTAAATTTGAATCCATGAAATGTGATTTGTTTTGCAAAATGTACCCGGCGAGGCAAAATCAATAAATCAAGATTGTTGCGATAATAATCAACATCAGCTGCATGGTAATCCCGCCCACAACTATTCAAATAATTTAGCAATCCATTGTAGTGTATCAAGGCCAATTCATTCTTCTGTAAAAAAAAATCTGCAACTTCTGCACTGGTTAAAGCTGCAGAATGATCCAGATTATCATACTTTTCAATGTGAGAGCCTAGAATTTGTAAAAGCTCCAAGATGGGGCGATCTTTGACTGCCCTTTCATCTAATGATTGAAATCTGGAGTCTTGTATAGAAGCTGTTAATTTGGCCTTTCGACCAAATTGGCGAATCATAGTAAGTTCCATTTCACTAAAATGATTGTTGGTTTGAATATTAGCTAGTGATCCATTCAATCTTTCTCCTGGAAATTCACTCAAAGATGCAAGTGGGCCCCAAAACTTCAGTAAACTTCCAATATGCATGCCAAAATGATGGTTAGGAACAGGATCCCAGCAGGCATAGAGACTTTGAGCCATGTTACGATATTGCACATAATGCTCTGTATATTTATCTGCCTCAGCATCACAAGTTTGATAGTTCATGGTAATATTAGTAGAAGCAACTAAATGACAAAAGCATGCTAAATGCAGTTCATTATCTGCCTTCTCATTTCCTTCCCTTTGGCTCCAAATTTCAGGCATGATCAAAGGAAACATTCCAGAAAACAATGTAAACTCTTCATGAGCTTTGAGCTTTCCATGTTCCTTCTCTCCCAGATTGATTGGAGGCCTTGCCTCAGAGGTTGGAACACCTATATTTCGAAGACCATAATGGATCTGCTGCATTTGCTCTTTGGTAAAATTGAATATCTCTGATGATTTTGGAATATAGTCTAGATCATTGTCTATATCTACTTCAATCAAATTCCAATCTTGTGCTTGAATTGCCAAAGATGCTAAAGACCCAACTGGGGCATTCATACCAGTAGGTGTTTTTTCACGATCCTCCTGATCCTCCTGATTTGCTATAGAAGTAGAAGTAGATGCACTTGCAGCATATGAAGCCTCTAACTCCAGGTCTTCCAATTCTGAGTGTGCCTCCTCTGAATCTGTCTCAAAATACTCCCCTTCATCATTTTTCTGACTTTCTCCCAGTTCTGCAATTTCTTCAGCACCTGTCTTTGTGCGCTTTTCTGGCCTTCCAATACCCCAGAATACTCTCAAGTGATGCTGCAGATCTCCTTCTAGCCGATTATGCATAACGCCAATAACTGTATGAGCAATAGGATCAAAATAAGGAAGCTCCAAGGTAGGGCTGTACTGAACACCATTTGTCCTATGTAACTCTTCTTTTTTAGCTAAGGTTGTAGCATTTTTCCAATTTAATGCTTGTTGCCGAACTACTGTGCCACTTCTGGGAACCCATGATTGATAATCTAGACTGTCAAGATCATCTCGATGCAGATTACAGAATGTACAAAAGTAAAAAGACTTCAAGCCACCCAGACCAATATATTTTTTACTAGCCAAAATGTCTGCAATATTAGGATAAACACGAGCAGCAACTAAAGCACCTTTTGGGAAGCTATAGGTGGGCAGTTGCTGCCCAGGACTATCAAATTCCTTAAGACTTTTGACATAATGAGGTAACAAATGACCCAAGCTCCAGATATCTGCTTCATGAGGAAGTGGAATAAGACAAACAATAAATACATTTTCCTGCCGAAATCGAATTTCCCAAGGAAGATTCAAACAGTATAAAACAAGTGCCCCACAGGACAGTGATTTGCCTGCAGCTTTATTACCAAGTGGATTGAACCAGTCAATATAGGAAGCAAATACTAGGTGGTATTCAGACTGCCGATAGCTACAAATGCTCTCCCAAAAGGGACTTTCTGAAATATCATGCATTGTGGCACCTGGTTTAGAATGAAAGTTTTGAGCTTTTTGAAAGGCATCCTTTAGAGATTGATCAATGCTTGGTCTTTGAAGCATGCCTATAAGCCAAGACTTCAAAGAAGTGGTAGTATAAATACATTTAGGTGTTCTTTTCAATTGGCCTTTTACTACACGGTATGTCCACAATTTAGTATTGCATGCATTTCTAGAGCGAGGTGAATGCTTGAACATGCAGACCTCTATAGGTGCATCCAGTTCATACTGGGAAAAGCAAGTAGGGCATAAAAAAATTCTGTTGAGATCAGGATCCATTTCATTTCGAGAATAGACTGTGCGGATATCAATTGGGAGAGGAACTTGTAAAGAGGTGGGCTGTTCAACCAGAATTCCAGCTTGCCTAAATATAAAAGAATATATTAGAATATTTTTTATCAGATACATATAAGAATATTTACAGCACATACCTAATGGCCTGATAGACTAACTTTAGAGCCGTTGTAAGAATAAGCTGAATAGCCCGTAAGACGGTATTAGCATTAGCCTGACTAAGACCAGCATAGAGAGTAAGCCAGGAAGTTAAAAGATATATCATCTGAAAAATAGGCTCAATAGCTGGAGAATATAAGCTATGGAATGTAAATACAAATATCATCCCTTGCGTACCATTGATTAAGTCTAGGGACTTCTTCTTCTCTTTTTGGGTATGTTTAGAAGGAGAGCTAGTAGAAAGAGCATGCCCAGTGGAAGCTGCTGAAGTTCCAGAGGTTGCCTGTGCAGCAGCAGTAATGTTGCGAGATTCCTCTGCCCTCATATGTGATGTTTTAGTTCTAGATGAAACCATTCGTCCTGAGATTTGGGAGCCATCCTCCCTGGTGTAGGAAAGCTGCCTACACTGAGAGCAAGAACAGAGAGTTCGTGGTGGCATAGTAGGAAAATGTGAAGAAGGTAGTTGAAGTAAGAGTCAGGGAAAATAGACGGCTATATGTTGCCCGGGCTTGATATCACAGGATTGATCAAAGTGCCAAAATTTCACCGCTTACTAATGACACTGGCAGGCCAAATTTAGTCTCACAGTTTGGGCGTTTTGATAAAATCATATCAGTGATAAGATTTGATAAAAAAATAAAAATCTAATCGTATCCAAAGAAAGATAAAAGGAAAAGACAAAAAGACAAATTATTCGTCAACGGTACCCTCTCCTCCTGAGGTTGCCTTAACATCCTCCATTTCATCTTCAGAGCTCCCCTCCCAGTCAGGCTCATTACCGTCCTCATCTATACCGTCCATCTCCTCCTGAGTAGGAATATTGTATAACTCTCGAACAGCGTTACCATATTTTCTCATGAAAGGTTTGTTTTTCATGGTCTGCCAGTCGGTCTCCTCAACCCAATCTTGGTCAGGTAGAGCAATGGGACAGTTTTGGTAGCGGAAACGGAAATGGTGGGGAAGGTCATTGAACTTGTCAGGATCAAACCAATCCAAGGCAATATCAGGTTTGCCATCGTCATCCTCTGCCTCCGGATCAAGCGGCTTGGGGAGTTTATGAGCAAAAGGACTGTCCTTCTTCTCAGGGTGAAGAACTCGGGGAATCTCTTTGTAAGAATTCCGACGGTGATCATAAGCTCTAGTTTTGTCTCAGTACTTGTCCAGCTCCTCGACAAAGCTGGTCACCTTGGGATTATGTAAGGGTAACAGGAGGCGGAAGAACAAACGCTTGTCAGGGGAATCCTCATCGTCGGAGTGACAAGAAGGAGCAGAGATGATGGTAGAAATATGCGGATTCCATTTGAGCATCTCCAGGTATTTGAGCCGTTCATTTGCTCGCTGTGGAAAGATAAATTTAAATATAAAGTGACAAAAGAAATGATGCTCAATAACGTACATGTTTTCGTCGCTTGTAAATTTTAGACAAGTCTAAGTCCTTCTGAACAGCGCCTGGCGTTTTTTGCTCCTTACGGATGTTATTCAGAAGGTGATGGAAGACAAAATTTCGGTAGAGACCCATGGTCAGCTCCAAATTGAGGACAAACTTCATCTCAATACCAAAGGTCCTATATACGTTTATAAGCTGATCATATAAATGATAAAAAATAGAGCTCTTACTCATAGGCGCGATTCATGCAAGCTTGTCTAAAGGTATCCAATGCAACCGACTCATGAAGCTCATTCCAAAGAGAGGAGACAGAGCCAAAGAAGTCTGGCATCCAGGAGTTCAAGCCGACGGAGGAAAGCCTAGCAAAAATCAACCGAACTTGATTTTCGGAAATTGTAGCTATCTTAGCGCCAATACTACCCCCTGGGAGATTTTCTGTTTGCTTTCGGAGACGGAGAAACATAGTTTGCGTAACATCCGACTGAGGGTTAACTTTAAGAAGGGTTCTTTCAAGAAGAGATCGGGGAGAGCAGCCAGCTAAGACTCTGAAAGAAAATCTGATTATTATTCAAAGAATTTTGACAGAAGGTTAACGTACTTTATCTCAAAGTTGTACACAGTCTCGGCAGAGGGGCACTTGGGTACCTTATCAGCAGTCAAGGCAAGACTCAAAAGACGGACATGAGCTTGAAGAGCCACCTGTATCTATTGCCTCAGCAAAACACCTCTGGAATATTTGAACAAAGACTCACTTTAACCCGGGCAACCCCACCTGTTGCCTCTTCGAGATCTTTGCGAAAGACATGGTAGACCTTACGGCCAGTAGCAGGAGCAGAAGGTAGATTCTGAGAAGCTGCCGCTTGAGCAAAGGGTGTAGACTGCGTGGTGTGGGTATTTCCAGAAGAACCAGCTGGAATGTCATTGGCATCTCTAGCTTGAGAGGGGCCCGATGAAGAGGAAGAGGATGGAAAGGATGTACGTGTAGAGTGATTCTTCTTTGTGTTCTTTCGACCCTTTGCCTGGGAGGAAGGATTGTTAGCATCAGCTTCATCTCTAGCGCGTTTCTTCGCAGCTGCGGTGGGTGGGGGAGAGGGAGGAGCCTGAGCATTATTGGCGTCAGCAGAGGAAGACATTTAGGAATGATGATAGTTTATTGAAAGAAAGAAACACGCCCCAGAAAGGCTTAAATACAAAGAAAAGCTAACACAACCCTCTTGCCTAACAGGTGACTGGGCGCGTGTATGAGTAACATCTAGTATCCACAAGAATCTATGAAATTCCTATGAGTAAAAGTGGTAGCTCCAAGTCAAATATCTCGTACTCACCGCTGCCCTTCATTGCCTGAAATCTCTTACACATAAAGATGTGATTTTTTCTAGGCCTCTCGGCCGCAGTCTCTTCCCCCAACCTTCTCACTATTTTGAGCTGTTTTCAGGAGTTTATAAAAGGACAGAAGTGACTGTAACAGAGAAGAGTAGATAAATCTAGAAAAAATATAAGTTAGTAGGCTAAGTTGAAGGGGAGAAAGAGACGTGTCATCAAATTTGGGTCCAAGTCCCAAAAAGGAAATCCACCAGTCATTACCCAAGAATGCCATCAGCGGCCATGGCCCGCAACCTCAAACCTCAGAAAAGCAATTATTTGGATCAAATGATAGATTTCTCACCAGCAAGAGAAAGCTATGATTGAGAAAAGGCTAAGGTGTACAGTAGGCCCTAGAAGTAGTAGGAGAAAAGAGTAAAGATGCGCCAGCTCATCAGTCTCATGCGTCAGCTTAGGGCGCTAATTTTTTTCACAGCCCTTTTAACAGCCCTTCAACGTGCCGGAGTCAGGGCTATAGAAGCGGTAAAAATTCAACCCCCCGGCAAAATGTTGGCTGTGTCCCCTAAGACCTTCACCGCCTCCGAGTCCACCATTTTCATCACCTATAAACTCACCTGCTACTCCGAGCCCTATACCATCAATTAATGTCCCTGTACTGGATCAAGGGGGAGACATGAATGATACTGCTCCTAGTACTACAGGACCTCAATCGCCTCTTCTCCCTGTGGTAGAGACTCCACCACTTTCTCCCCTTCCAAGTCTACCTTCATTAACACCATCACCAGAACCCAATGATCCGCCATCACCAGATCATGCACGTTACGAACCCAGATTCCGCGTTGATGGCTTGATTGAACCACTACCAAATACTGGTCGCGGACATCAGCAAAATAGCGATCGCCCTCCGTGGAATTACAACGGTGAATGGAATGCAAATACTATCACCGGTGAGCATGAAGAAACACCCCTTATCACTGCAACTACTATCCTCGATGGTCTCTCCTATCTTTCCCAGACCACAGACTACATTTCATATCCCAATGCAATTGACTATGCCTATGCTAACCATGCTACACTTCACGATAATGAGCCGAAATCCTATGCCGAAGCAATGACCCGCCCACATGCTGAAGCAGAACAATGGCATCAGGCTGCACTGGATGAGCTCATGGCACTAGTCAGTAATGGCGTCTTCAAACTAATTCAATTGCCGGATGACAGAAAAGCAATCGGAAGCCGATGGGTATTTAAAGTCAAACAAAATGCAGACGGATCTATTGAACGGTATAAGGCTCGCCTTGTTGCCAAGGGCTACAATCAACGATGGGGTAAGGATTACAATGAAACATTCTCTCCTACACCAAAACTCGCTGCTATTCGAGCTGTACTTGCCCTTGCAGCCATAGAAAATCTTGAACTCCATTCAGTGGACATATCATCTGCCTTTCTTAATGGTGAATTGGAGGAGGAGGTATATATGGAACAACCCGAAGGATTTTGTGAAAAGGATCCAAAACAAGTATGGCGCCTATTGAAATCACTATATGGTCTAAAGCAAGCAGGACGCCAATGGCACCAAAAATTAAATCATGTTCTCACCACCGTCATGGGTTTTACCCAAGTACGTTGTGAGCACAGCATCTGGGTTTACCAAAGAGATAAATCCCGAATCATTATTCCTGTCTTCGTTGATGACATGACCATCGCTGCCAAATCTCCATCAGAAATTCAGCGCATAATTTCTGAACTTCAGGAACATTTCAAACTTCGTGATCTTGGCCCTACCTCTTTTTTCCTTGGCATCGAAATTATCCGTGATCGCTCCAAAGGTACACTCACTATTTCTCAACACCAGTATATTGTTGATCTCCTGGAGCGTGTTGGGATGTCTGACTGCAATTCAGTAAAAACACCGCTTGACCCAGGTATTAAACTTTCTCATGATCAAGCTCCGAAATCTCCAGACGAACTAGCCCAAATGCGCGCAAAACCATATTTGAACATCTTGGGTGCAGTAGCCTACCTTTCCCTTGCTACACG
>JAACJN010000203.1:0-84594 GCA_013368555.1 Collybiopsis confluens | reverse complement strand
GATTTCTTGGCTCTTCTCAGTGCCTATCATTTGAAGAAGCGCTATCAAGGCAACGGCAAATATTCAAGTGGTGTCTTTCCTCATGCGCGGTACCCTTCGAGACGACCCGAATCTGTCTTGGAGGTCGACGCTGCGCCTCCTTGCTTGCCTGTCAACTGGTACAATCCAGCATGGCTGGCCGACGGTGAAAATCGTCCTCGAGTATTAGCAGTTGAGCGGGTCGTGTCCCTTCAATTACCTGATCAACCCAGACGGTGAGTCCTCTAATGAAATTGCTTCTGGATTTTCTCATCAAGATGTAGGGAAGCTGCCCGATTTCTGGAGGTCTATAATTCGAAGACTCGGCCAAAAGATCTGGCTAGCGTCCAGTAAACTTTTTTTTACACTATATCAGCTATATATAAGCTATAATTACTGTTACACTATAATAATTATCATCCTACCCGTCCAGAATTGGAACACAATGCGGTCTCGTGATCATGCATGATTGTTCGAACATAATCGGCCGGTACATTGTGCGCGAGTATAAAGGGCAGCGATCGCTTCTGATCTTCCCTTGCAATTGTAACCCGCCACGTTCTTCGGCCAACTTCGCAAACATGTCTGCGAAACTCAGTAGCACCAGCCTTTCAGAGATCAAGTCTCGTACTCCCGAACCCATCTTAGCTTTCTCCTCCGCGAGATATGCCCCTTCTACATCGTCTGCCGATTGTTCAGACGCTCAGCCTATGTCAAATATCCATCCTCTGCCGGGTTCGCCTCTTATAAACCCCAGTAGCACCGGTAGCAATTCAGCTGCCACAGATCAGGCCGACTTCATGAGGATGCTCCACGAGTGCGCAGGTGCGGTGGCGTTTCGGCTGGCGCCCAAAACCAACTTGCCGTTGGCAATGAATCGAGCGCCAGCCGGTTTATTCTTCAGACTTCTCACTTGGTATGGAGATGGTGTAGAGGACGAACAGGTCATGATGGTGATTGCAGGGCGCGACAGGGACGCGACAGCTTCATTACACCGTGTGCTGTACAGGAGCATGCATAAAAACAAGCATGTTTCCGACAAGAAGGCAATCGGGCGGAAGTACCCTATCTGGGTTCAACTTCTGTTTATTGCGATCGCCAGCATCATCGTAACTCTACTCGCTGTACCTTAACGCGTTATACTCACATCTCTGTATCACCACACGGCAGCCCATAAATATCGAATTGACATTTCGTGATCATTATCGTGTACAATATTATATATAGCCAATCTGCGAATTCGACACCAACTGTACAATACGACCTAAGGACATGGTCTATCAAGGAGGGCCTGGAACGTCGATGCCAAAATCTGAGAAGAAATGTTGTGCAGGTAGAGATAATCGGCTTCGGTACTCGTCCCAGACAGAGTGGCCCTCAAGATGGCTTCGAGCTAAAGAATTGGCAATGAATGAATAGGTTATTGGCTGGGTGACTAAGGGTAAGACGCACCTTGTTTAGATCGACTGGTTTCAGGATTGAGGGGCTCAGTCTCACCGGCAGAATCATTTGCATCTGCAGAATGCGGATGATCTCCGACTGAATACCGCGATTGAGTTGCACCCTTTCTACTTCTTGGACAGAAAGCCGCTCGACTTCTCCAAGCATCGTTTCAACCTGGCTGAGCTGCAGTTTTATCTCTTTCGATATTCGATTGTGTTCATGAGAGGCCGAGTCCTGGGTAATGCTGAGTTTCCATTGGCAAAGGTTAACGAAGACCTACCAGAAGAGAAGACACTTTTTTTTCCGTCGTTTTACATCTAGAGAGAACGTTCCATACACCGTTATCCGCCTCGCCACACAGCCGACTCCGTTCTGTTTCGATCTGGTCTTGAAGGTCTTTGAGATCTGCGAAGGCTCTCGTCAGAGCGGAGGTACATTCTTCTGTTGACAACTGTTTCTGCATTCCGAAGGAGGAAGATAAAAAAGCGAGCGCGAATATACCAGAAGCGAACGGAGGTAGACGGTGGTAGTGGACACTGGCAAACAATGAGCATTGAGCATTTCCTTTTTCGGTGTAGAATCTGCCTGCGTGGGGTTGTGACACGGTCTCGCGCACGTGAACACCTTCTCGTCTCTTGCCTCGCAATCCCACCACGCAGCAAGGTGTGGTCAGTTTGTATAGCGTCAGTACGACTCTTGGACATAAATCGACTATTGCTGATGAGTACCAATCGACTTTTATTAGTTTTCTCCATGAGACCCCGTCTTCGAGGCGGTCAGGCTATTGGGCAATACATTCCGCGGCGTACAGAAGATGTCAATTCCCCCATCTATCTCTGTTGGTGCGACGAATGTGCCGACCATGGCTCACTCCTGGTGAACCCTGATGGCACAAGCGTCCAGGGCCGCTACCTGTATAGCCCGTTTGAGATTAAGGCGCATGCGGCGGATCAGCGTGCTCGAACGCTGGAGATGGCCACCATTCAGGATCGAGACAGTTCATCTGTTGTGAACCACCCTCCCTTTTCACCGAATCTGTTCACTGACGTTGGTCGCTTCGAACTCAGTCCTCCAGTTGCGAATACGGTGTCTTCGGCTACTTCTTATCCTCTGCCTCGACACCTCCTTACTCCTGATGAAGCTCCTGACGAGGAACCCGGACCACCAGATGCGTCATCCTCTCCACCTCTGGAGTACGAATGGAGTAGCCTACAAGCTATGGAGAGTCACCTGAAAGATTTGGCAAGCAACTCGACCCGATTTTGGTCCTCATCCGATATACAGTTTCGGGATGAGGTCTCCGTTTTACCGGAAAATATTGATCTTTTATCTCTCGTCACCGATAACGGAGTTAATTCGTCATTTGTTGGCCACGTTGGATGGCTTAAACGGTCCGAAAACACCCTTTTCCAGCTCGCTACTTGCAAACCCCTCTCTCGTCAATTCAGTCTAAAGCATGAGGTGGTTTTGCGGTTACTGAAGAAAGAGTTGGCTGAGACCCATGCCCAGCTGAAGTGCGAGTTGATCAAACGACGTGGCCCAGGCCCTACAGCTGAACGTATTCACGGTTCTAGTAAGTATCACTGCATCATATGGTTTTTTGCCAGCTTACACAGTATAGGTGTTTTCATCTGCGATGTTTCTCCTGAGGACTATGTCTTTTTTGTTATACTGATAACCGCGGCCGTCTTGCATCTGATTTGCAACTTGTCCATGTTGCCGGTCTCCTTCTTCCTGGGAGCTATGCGGCTTGTGTGCAGAATGCAAGGGAAGTCGGACGTCGAGATAGCCGGACAAATTCCCAAGGACTCTCGCACGGTTCTAGAACGACTAAATCTTCGCACCACTCACATCGCCTATGTCTGCTGTCCGAAGTGTTTTCAGCTCTATGATCTGACTGACTGCCCGGAACATTGTACCAATCGGGCGGCTCCACAGAGCAAGCCCTGTGGTCGGCGTATCTTGCGCGATGAGGGCGACAGGTTGCTCGCCCCTGATGTACGTTCAAAGCGCAGTTCCTCGCGCCCAAGACGACCAGTACAACGTGACAGGCACCCAGTCCGGTCATTTCTTTACCAAGATTTCAAACAGTGGCTCGCGTGGATGCATAGTCGTCCTGATATCGAGCCTTATCTCCAACGGCCGTACGAACCTAAGGCGCCTACAGACGACACAGTCTCGGACATTCGGGAATCTGACTATCTACGAAATTTTCTGGGTCCGGACGGCAAATCCCTTTACATGTGTCCCGACAATCCGAACGAAACTCGTCTCGTCTTCAACTTGAATGAAGACGGGTTCAACCCTTTTGGTAATCGCATATCCGGAAAGAAAGCTAGTGTTGGAGGTATCTACCTCGTCTGTCTCAATCTCCCTCCCGCGTTGCGATACAAGCCGGAAAACATCTATCTTGTCGGTATCATACCTGGACCGAAAGAGCCTTCAGGACACGAAATCAACTATCTCTTGAGGCCGCTTGTCAATGACCTGGTGCCACTATGGAAAGACGGCATCTTCATCGCTCGAACTCGTCATCATTCAGGTGGGCGGCTGGTGAGAGCGGCTTTAGTCGCCCTGGTATGTGACATGCCTGCCGCCCGTTTGGTAGGCGGATTTGCCCATTACAGCAGTGACTCCCACCCTTGCTCAATGTGCAAAACATCCAACCTTAACAATCTGGATGAGACATCTTTTGTTCCTCGAACCAATGCTGAGCACCGTGCAATGGCTGAGGCGTGGTTACTGGCCGAAACGGAGGAGGAACGTAAAAATCTTTACTTGGAGAATGGCGTACGGTGGTCTGAGCTGTTACGGCTAGAATACTGGGATCCTGTCATGAATACGGTGATAGATCCAATGCACGGATTTTATCTCCGTATTCTTCAACGCCACTGTCGTGATATATGGGGAATGAATGTTACGTTGACTGACTGTGATGGTCTTTGGGAAGTTCCGATGCCAAAAGAAGAGGAGAAGGTTGAAGCTCAGCATCTCTTTCGCCACGGGACGAAAAGTGCCTTCATCAAACTTAAGTCCATTTCCATGCGCTTCCTAGCGCTACAAGAAGGACTGGATTATCGGCGTAATAAAAAAGCTCTTCTTCAGGCGCTATTAGATCTAGTAAATGTTTCCCTCCTTTCTCTATCACTAGCGTTTAATTTTGATACAGCGTACCAGCCGAGGATGGCCTCTCCCTGTTCCTGCGCCGGCCGCTTCAATTGCCACACCCGCTCCTGCAAGCACGCCTATCGCTACACCTTCAATAAGCACGTTTACCCCTTCAAACGCTTTTCTCGTAAGCACGTCTGGCCCTTCACATGCTTCAGCAGATCAGCAGGGCATAGGTCAATCTCAAGACCTACCGCGAGCTCGTCAGGCTTACCTCAGGAAGTCTAAGAAGGAGCTTACAGTTTTTCAAACCAAGACTCTCAGAGTCTTGGTCGATGAACTCAAGTTAATGGTCTTAACCCCCACTGGGAAACCCTCAATGAACAAAACTGAACTGGTAAAAGCACTGCTTGCTCATGTGAGTAGCTTGGCTTTCCACATCGCCATGAATAATCTCTTGTCAGAGAAACGCCCAGCAACTTACGGACCAAATGCCGGGTCCTAATATCACGGCTGCTCCACCAGAAGTATCCCTCGATCAGAGTTCAGTGAGTCTCGTTGGCTGACCGCCGATTTTTCGTTGATGATCGTGCCTAGCCAGCTACCACCACCGTTGGTATTGACACTACGGCACACTCTATAACAAGAAACGATGAAGAGGCTCTATATCAGTTGACCAATGCGAACAAGTCACAGATCGATCGAATGCCTCTTCCGAAACTATCAGGGGTGGTCCAAGCTATCATCAAACTCAAGCAGATCAGAAAGAGACTCGTTCGGGGAAAGGCAGCTGCGGTTCCCCCTGAGGATGTAAGATCCCAAGAAGAAGAGCAGGATGACAACGTATCCGAAGCTGATTCAGAGGCATCTCTGGACTACGGTGCCTCCGAAATCTTGGATGAAGACAAGTTTGCCGTTCCCCTGACAGCCGGTCCAATGAAGGAGTTTATACACAACCAGGTACTCTGGCTTCCTCCTGTTTGGACAAAGCTGAATTGGATTGTTGTAGCGTTTTCAACTTGGTATCACCGGTGAGGATGGCAAAGTTCTGACAAAGCGTGCATCGAAGGGGAAGAAGGCTGGCGTATTGGGAACATCCACCTTGGCGGAGATTCGCTCAGACATGGCTAAAATGCAAATCCCCTCATTTATCGCTCGCGCTCCGAACAATCCTGGGGAAGCATCTCATGGCAAATTCACCGCCGATCAATGGCGAACTTTTTGTACCGTCAATCTGCCCATCACTCTCATTCGTCTGTGGGGCTCAAAACCTAAGGATTCCCGATGGTATAGGATGCTCGACAATTTCATGCACCTTGTCACCGCTGTTCGTCTGGCCAACATGCGGATAATGACTACCGAACGGATCCGGATGTTTGAAAAGCATATCAGAGCGTATCTCAGTGATCTAATTGGATTTGGACAACTAGATTCCTTAGGGGGTCTTTACCCACATACGCGCATCACGCCCTACCAGCATATGATGCTGCATTTCGGGAATCTGCTGCAGCGGTTTGGTCCCGTTCACAGCTGGCGGTGCTTTGCTTTTGAAAGGTTGAATTACGTCATGCAAACTTTCCCCTCAAACAGTAGGTTTGGTGAGTGATATCATCTTCAGTTATATATATACCTTACCTAGAAAATCAGGAGAAATTGAACACACGATGTTCAGTCGCTTCTGTATGGTGCAGCGGCTCAAATCAATCTTCAATGGGGAGGATCTGCCACCCGAAATTCATAGTCTCATCACACTTTATCGGGATGCTTTCGAAAGAGCCGATCTTCGGGGGACACGCATTAGCGATGCCCTTGCTTTTGAAGAAAGTCCGGCAGAGTTCGAAGACGTACCCTCTGGCAAGAAACGGCGACTAACCGCTGGAACTCATAACTTGGTTCAGCGCTGCGTTGACACCTACACGAATGCTGGACCCGTCGCATATCTTGTTCAAGATCATCACAGAGTCCAGTGGCGGGACCTCGTGTTTACTCCTCGGGACACCTCCTCGTCCACCGCTCAAGTTGTAGTCAGAACCGCCGATGCTGACGATGCTGATTGGTTTGCCGGATCGATTCAGGCAATCTTCACTGCAACATGGGATTGTCTTACCAGCGGAAAGCTTTACCGTCAAAAATTCGCTGAAATCGCCCCTTACTCGACCTTGAGGGACGCCGATATCCCTTTTGACTACTTTCGTCCATTTGGTTTTGCGGGAGGCAGGCTTTTTTATGATCAGCTTGAAGAGAGAACCCTAGTTCTCCCTATTGATTCTATCCCTTCACACTATGCCTGCACTCCCCAAAATGACTCGACGATTGCTGTACCCGTCTTCCACGCACTCCCGCTTAACAAGGTACGTCACGCATACGTAAACTATTCAGCGCTCCTTTCTCAATGGTCCCCTTTGTCAGTTTGCCGAATTTACCGTTTGAGCGAAAGCTTAGCGGTCATCTACAAAGGGACTTTGTTTTGAATCTCGTATATAAGAGCCTCACTTTGGAACTATCTCTTCTTCATTCACCACCACCATTGATGCGCACTTCACACAAATAATGCCGTTCATCCAGATAACCGTCCGGATAACCGTCCAGATAACCGTCCAGACGAATACCGTCGTCATTTCCCAGCAGATTGTTCATTTACTTTTTATACCCGTTTCTTCGGTATCCAACGTCGAATCTGCGCATGCTGTTGGATCCATCTACCCCGCTACCGGACTGCCTCATTCCAGCTCTCCGTCCTTTACTGTCGTCTCGGTCCCTGCTGACCGTACGGCTGCTCGACTCATAGAAGAGAGTGTTGGGTTGGGTGGCAATCCTATCACCACTGTTCAGGTCGAGGGCGATTCCCGTGCTGAAAGAATGAACGCACGAGCAACCAATGTAAGCTGTCAATCCCTACTCACAATTTACCCCATTCTAAAACCCTTCTTTCTCTAAGACTTTTAGCGCCCTGAGTTCGGATCACGACGTACAAGCCAGGAGCGTTGCGTCGCGTGCTTCGTTCATGTCCGTAATGGGGGGCACCGTGATTGGTGCCATCTGGATGTGGGTTTACCTTGCATTCTCTTAATCAACCTCTTCGCTTGTTTCGCTACGTGCAAAGGCGTGCACGTATATAACCTGCCTTTGCTTTTAAATTCCTCTTTTCCTCTTCCTTTTCGAAATAACTATCAGCTTTATGTAAAGTACGTTGTATCAGTGTACCTTTTGCGATTTTATACGTTCCAAATCTCAAGTTCATACACAAAGAAGAAATCCAGTAGATTGCATTTACATTTACACAGTCTTAGTAGCTGATACCTCCATGCCCTCACTGTGAAATCCTTCGGCTTTTACCAGGGTTCGATTTCACCATCAATCGTGAGGACCCCACTTTCCTCGTAGCCGGATACGATTCCCTTCGTCTTCGTGCTATCGTTAATGGTAGGGTTTTGCCGTCAAGAGGATCTGGTACCCACGCGATCAGCGACAACATTGAGGGAAAAAGTGAAATGTAACTCTCACCTACGGTAGTAATGATATCTTCCGAGTCAATGACTGGGAAGAACGATTTTCTTTTACGTTTCGGCCCGAAGCTGCTGTATCTGGAGCGATCCCGATAATCCTCCATGTCGACTAAATACTTAGTCTCGTCTAGCTGCTTTGCACTGTCTCGGCACGCCTTGATCCACGCCGCTCCCACAACAATCGGTCGATCGCCCTCGTTAAATGCACTACGCTGAGATCAGCAATCAAACCATGATCAAGACAAAGAGAATACATACAAATAACGGTTAACAGTACTTTGGCGACCATTTGTAAACACAATGTGTGTACAGGTTGAATCTAGTTTGTTAATGGTCTGAGATAAAGGTGAAAGTTAGTAGCTCAGGTTACAGAGGATAGGAAACGTACCTTTGCACCCAGCTCCTCCGCGAGCTCAGCGAAGATATCAGAGGTAGGCTGCCCGTCGGACATCCATGTATCAATGAAGACAACGCAATCGTCGAGAATGGTCAATTTAGGTCGGAGATCGACCATGAAGGGCTCAACGTCATTGATAACCACTGGACTTGCTTCTACCGGTACTGGATTTGCTTCTACCGGTCTTGTGAAATCTAGTTTTGGTAACGGACGAGAAAGTAGGCTGTTGAGTTGGGTGATCGAGGTCAGTACCTCAGGTCTCGGTGGACGATTGAAAGGTGCTGCGAAACATTTAACGTAATGAATCCGATTGAAGGCGCGAAGACGCACAGACTGGAACAAAAGTCCAATTGGAATAGTCTTCGATTGTTCGGCGAACAGGCCTAGGAGTTGAGAGTTGAGGAGGAGCGAGGAGCGACGCGTCGATCTCGGTGGTGTCGAGGTCAGGGATATCTGAAGTGGCCATGGTATCGATTCAGTGTCTAGTGGCACTCTGGAATTATACAAAGAAGGAGGAGGGAGAGTTATTCTCACGCCTATATAGCTCGATCTCGACTTTCCTTTTCCAGTGCAGAATCTAAGTACCCGAAACTATTACTCACCTTCGCGCACGTGAGCGCATCTCTGCCTCTTGATCTTCGACTTTCATTCATCATCTATCTTGTGGTTTCATTTTCCACTGCGTCCTCCAGCAATGAAGCCAGAACTGCGCAATGTATTCCAGTCGCTTTCTGCTGCGACACTTCAGCGTGCTTCTCGAGACTTGAAGCTGAAGAGAGGCACAAAGAATGAAATGCTCGCTGCTCTACAAGCACTCATTTCCGAGGAAGAGGCGTGTGGTGAGTGGATTAGCTTTTGAATTCTCGATTTTGCTTTCATACTCAATTGTATCAGCTGAGACAGAGGCATTCTTCGTATCAAACATACGAACAAGCCTCCAGTCCTTGAGCGCCGAATCTCTTAGACTCATCGTTTCCGAGATGAACATCAGAACTGCAAGGACGAAAGCGGCGATGGTGGATGCGCTCATTGAGAAAGTGCTTTCAGTACAACGTACGTGTCCCTTGTTGATCATCGCATGAATCTGTGTCTCATTGCTTGAAGAATGGCAAAGCACTGACCCGGTTTCGAGCGTCGAAAATCGCAAACCTGCGCCGTTCCCAGTATCACAACAAAGCACTATGAGCGAATTCAGCTCAGGGGTTTTGAAAACGATGCACGAACTCGAAAACGCGTCAGTAATCCAAATTTCCCCTGTATCCATATCTCATTGTTTCAAAGGCTATCTAGTTTACCCCTTATCGACGAGACTGAAGACGATGCTAATCGTGAGCTCAGGTTATTTTTATACTGATCGGCCACCGACACTAACAGTGTTTTCCAGGCGATGATCCTAATCCCGACGTCCTTTGTCCCTATTGTGACGAGCAACTACCTGAAGATCCCTCTCCATATTTCAGAGAACTTCTCGCTCGCTGTGCCCGAAAATCTTACTCTCAACCTAGACCCAGTAATCCAAAGGGCCGAAAGGCACCTGTGGATGTCTTCGTCGAAGTTTGCAGTCGCCACCGCCTCGAGAAAGAAATGATCCCTGAGGCCATGGCTAGAGGTTGGCCCATCGAGATCGATTGGAGCTTGATTCCTGAGCGTGTCAATAGTTTGAAGAATCATCTAGAGGCTTTACTGCAAAATTCGGGCGACACTAGTGGTCTGCTTTCTGATGGGGGTAATGCGCGAGAGAAATGCGTGTTTTGGAGGGAGGTAATGGATGAACTCAGAGAGAAGCGCCAAGGAAAGCTAAAGTCGGTCGATACACAATTCCTGAGCCTTCGCAGATCTCAGCCTGGCTAGTAAGTCGATCAATGCTATAGTAAGCGCCCGCTAACTAGGAGGATTTCGGAAGCTATGGCGAAGTTGGTCTGGTGTTGATACATCGAGCCATCGAGCAGCTCTTCCCAATGCAGGAGCTCGAGCCTGCAATGTTGCATCCCCTAGGACGAAGCGAATTCATCAGCCGAATCCTAGTTCCAGAAGCCGCCCTGTGCTTGATCTTGGAGGATTTTGGCCTGTCAGGTGGCCTGGGGGAAGAAACTGCGCTGGAAATACTGCGCGCCAGTATATCGTATGGCGTCGCGATGTTTCCTGACGATCTTGAGCGCGAATACGGCGATAGCCATGTGTGAAGCTATATTCGGCGCGACGGTCTACCATACGTGCTTTCCCTTCCACATGGTTCTGAGGATGAAAAGCGCTGGTAACTAGCACGTGTTGCCGGCGACTTCCTTTTTGATCCGGACGTCGGTAACGGACGTCGGTGTACATGTCTGAGTCGCCCCAAGATCTATAGAATTTCAAACGTATGCAATATTGGTAGTAGCTATAGTCAAGTAGTTAAGTACAAAGATATTCATTAAGATACATGTAAGAGCTCGAGCGTTTGCTCAGCGATCTCGACATTTTTCCGAAACCGCTCAAAACGTTGATCGAGATCACGGTGAATGTTTCGGTCCCACTGCTCACCAATGCCCTTGAAGTCTGCAAGAGCATCCGTTATAGCGTGTAGCAATGTAGATAAAGAGCCAAGGAACGCTAATCCTCCAGTACTCTTTTGCGTCACAGCACCCAGCAAGCCGATTTCGCCGTCCAGAACACTCTTCAAGCGTTCAAACCCATCTTGGGAAGCGACCCTCAGCCTCAAAGCAAGAGCTTTTTGTGATTCTGCATCAATAGTCCTGATTAACGTGCCGAGAATCTCGACATACGCATCAACATCTCGACTCAAGCGTTGATTTGCAGAAGAGAGGCTATCAGTGGAGTCGTATAAACTTCGAGTGGCGTCGCCGATAATTCTGATAGCAGCATCCGGATCCTCAAGGGCACGAGCATTGGTATAGAGGGAGGACATCCTACGAGCCGGTAAGTCATAGCGCTCATACGATGACGCAGAGACATACCATTTGAGCACTGCCAGCATGTTGGATCCATGTTTGCCCACATCCTTGACCAAAATATCAAAGCCCTTCTCCACAGCGGTAGCCGAATGATCTCGATCTCGCAGTCAGCTTCGATTATGGAATGATTTAGTATGGCAACATACTAATGATGGTAACGTTCTTTTCTAGGTTCTCCAAGATCTGGTCGATATTATGGTTTTGCAATGGAAGTCTCGATGCCGCCCTTAGGCAATAGAGCAGATAGAAGGTCACTAGGAAGCAGGTGTAAGCAGGAGGACCGAATCGCATGGCTAGTTGTGAGTGGTAAGGTGGCGACGATGGAAGAGAGCTTGAAAGAACAAGTAGCCTCGTGTTAATACTCGCGTCGCGACGCGATCGTATTTAAATGATGGCGTGACCGTGAGACCGATTGCCGAGCCCCGAGCGGGTAGCGTTGTTTATTTCCCTTTTTGGTGTAGAATCCATCGGCGTGAGGGTCATTCACCGCTTCGCGGTCGTGGGAACGTCTTTCCTTCCCCTTCCTCCCCCATGGCCGTTATTTCCTAAAATTGCTGTATATCTCTCCGTTGAATTATAATGCAGTCTTATATACCTAGTAAGGCCCGGTTCATTTTGTACCTACGATTACGCGATTATATGTTGTTTCTTTGTCCCGCAGATCTCACCCTTCCTCTCTCTCTCCTCCACGATGGACCTTGTCTCTGGGTTGGGAGACGAAGTAGCATCTGCTCACAATGACTTCATCGCTGCTTGGATGGGTTGGACCACGTCTCATGGGAGTAATCAAGTGGTCGTCGAGGATGTTCAGGTATCTCTCCTGACTTTAACACGCTATACGGTATGTCGTTGTCCTTCGGGCTTTCTAAATTACTAATACTGAACACTTCGAAGGAAACACTTCTGGCGCATTTGAGAACCGCCGAAACCAGCATAAAAGCCGGTATAGGGCATCTCACCGATCAGCTGTGTATTCATAGTGGCTCCTACGCCGAAGAGTGGCTCAAGCTGAACTCTGGCTATTTACTTGACTTCATTGGAAATCTTCGGGAGGTAAGTCTGGCCTATGTCTACTATATGGATTAACTCTGCATCATAGGACGCTGTGACACTGAGCGTGAACCGTTTGATCATCGATATGAGTAAGTCTATCAGATTATCGTGGGTTAAGCAACATTCCAATTTCAAGAATCTTAGTCTCCTTGCGGTCTCATAGCGCGAATTCCAGTCTGTCACGAGCAAATTCGATGTCGGAACAAGATTTATGTACCTTAGCCTTCTTTAGCACCAGTCTGGCGGTGCTCAAAAGACTGGTAGCTCACTTCAAGCCGACCTTGCCCATAGTTTTCTCAAGCAAAAGGCCACTCCGCCTATCACGTCGTCGGCTCGAGCAGCGCATTTCGACAGGCTCCGACAACATCGATTCTCACACAAAATCCCCCCCGGAAGAGCAGCCACACATCCACAGTCATACTCATTCGAAGATTTGTGACTCTGAAGAGGACGACCTTAGAGATCAAGATCTCACGGACGGTCTGATCAGGCAAATGGTGCGAACAACTCCCCATCTTCAGTTCAACGCTTATGCTACTACATAGATCATCGCTGCATCCGAGGACAGTTCATCATCGGATTCTATGGCCGCCTTCATTCGGCTGAAGAAGACACGAATCCAAACAGTTTTAGGCGCAATTGACCGTTTCGATTTCAAAAAACAGCTTATAATCGACCGCGTTCAGGAAGCCATTCGTGGGTTGCGAGCTAGACAGGAATCCCATTATTCACGTTATGTTTGTCGCATCCCTTTTACCAACGTATCCCACTAGATCTAATGTGTAATCCCACAGTCCGAGCTAGACAACACAGCGGAAATCATGGCGGACAATCTCCAAGTGGAACTCCGGAAGCTCGACGACCGCTATCGAAGTGTCCCAGAAGTCACGGCAGCGACTTTCAAAGCTCACGATTCCTCGTTCCTCGCTGTAACTCGTTCGTTCGATAATCTGTGGTCCATAGCTCTACGTTCCCTTTCGGAGAATGAATCTTTCGACCGTAGCGCGGTTGTTCTGGAGATTGCGGCAGAATTGAGCTGTCTAGGTACGATTTCTTTGACTTGTGCGTGGCAGATGACATATTGCCTTCAGATACGCTGCCCTCTGCTGTCTTTAATCAGACTGTACACACATCTTTATGCTCCAAGCTGCGCCCAATAGTACAGCCCCTTATGCTAGAATTTCACGCTGAAAGGGTTTCTACGGACTCGGCACTCGGCCTCCATGATTGTTTGTCCATGACATCATCATCTGCATCAACCTCCCTGGACCGTATCTGCGACGAGGCTCTTCCTCCTCCGTCGGTTTCCCCAGCGGAGTATCAGACAGAACTAGAGCCCCCTATCGCCGATGTCTCCGATTCAAAACTCGAGCCATCTACGGCTGATGTCTCAGATTCTTACGTACGTTCAACTTCTCATTCTGGAGAGAACGCGACAATGACTTCGTATTGTCAGATGGCTCACAGTCCTGAGGCGGGGGCGAAGAGAAGGTTCAATGGGTTTGCCTTCACTCCGAACGTGCCGAATGTTGGACGAGAAGCTTTCGATGAATACTGGTACGTTACTACACAGGACTCGTATCAGTACAAATGCACTGAGGATTCTGTAGGCTCCGAGGGACAGCAGCGATGCGTCTAATCTATGATGTCTGCCTCAAGACCATCCCACCACGTCCGACAGCCTCAACGCTTTGCAGAATATTCCCTTGGGTCATACAACGATGGTCAAGAATCTATCAGAGAATGATAGACCGATCGGTGCTGACCTGTTCGGTTGTTGTGATCATTCTACTACTCATGCAAATGGTTGTCATTATCAATGGCATTGCCCTCGATATTTCACACAGAGAGCTTGATAATGAATTCAGGCGATTGTTGAAGCACGATGCGGAAAGGCAGGCCCTAGGATATTATTTTTGACCAAGTTTGACAATGTAATACGTATATACTCGAATCCACAGTGACCTTCTTTTCTATTTATGCGAAAGATACCAAGTGACACCGATAAAAATGCAATGACCATTATTTTCCAACATTGTGATCACGGATCTGAAAAGAGACGAGGGAAGATTCCTCCTTCCTTACCTACCTGGTCCGCAATGACCTTAAACTACGGGCGTCAAGCGACGTCTTCGGATGTTCAGCCTTTCTCATACGAAGAATGTCCGCCGAATCAAGATGTGCGCGTCGCTGGGAGCAGGCCTAATTCCGTCCATACTACTGCATCGATAATATCGCTCAGCTGATACCACTTTAACGGTGCGCATACTTGTTTGGCACAGCGATCTCCAACACCCCATAGATTGTCCGACGCGCTGGATCACCAGCTCTCCCTCGCTCTCTCTGTCTCTCTGTCTCTCTGTCTCTGTCTCTTCTCTGTCTCTCTCTCTCTCTCGCTCTCACATACACATACACATCCTCACCGTCAGAACCATCATCTAGCTCTTTGCTACGTCCGCACGATACACGATACACTTACCCACCGTCTCAGACACGCACGCACACACACACGCACACACACGGTTTCGCCGTCATCGTCACCCTCTTTGCTACAATCTGCACGACACGCTTACTCACCGTCATAACCATCTCTGGGATCGTCAATTCTTTTGCTTGGCGCGCACACACAAATACACATATCTCTCCGCCATAACTATCATCTGCCGCCTTCTCTACATCCACACGATACCTCAGCTTCCATGACGCGCGTGTTCGATGCAAAACGCTCCTCGCGAAAACTCAATTACGTCTGGCGAAGGGCTTTGAGGCGGAAAATCAGCAGAGCGGATCGGGCAGGATGGCTCTACGTCTTTTATGAGAATGGGCTGTTCAAAGTCGGGAGAACGAGCGATATGCAGCGTAGAATGGCCGAGTGGGATGCTACGTGCCCTGTGAAGGGAAGGAGGTGGCTCGGGAAGTTTTGGACGCCTCTTGCCAATCGATCCGGTAATCCCAATTCTTCACAATCTGAGACGTATTAAGACGTCCACAGAATACCTGGTCCATCTTTTACTTGAAGCCAAATGCGTGTCTAGACCGCGTTATCGATGTTGCCATTGTGAGTGTTTTTTTAAATCTCATGATCTGTCGCTCATCCCAGATAGGTGGACGTGTTCATAGGGAAAAATTCAAGCTTCGATCCGGAGATCCTCAGTTGATTTACAAGGAACTCATTGTTCCGGTAATACTCAGTGCACTTCGTATTATAAATCGCCGATATTAATAACTAGCGCAGCCCAAGTCAGTCATTGAAGAGGTTGCTGAACATACACATGTTCTTTGTAAGTTTGTATAGTACGATATGTCTTGTTCCATTCGCGCTGACGCTCACCTCACAGATTCTGACGAAGCTCAACATGTCTCTCAGCTCAACGGAATTTCTACACATTCACCCTTTGTAGACTATCTTATGGGTATCTCATACTAATGGTAATGATCAGACGTTCTCTTGCTTTACAGTGATTAATTATTAAAACAGATTAATTTTGCTCAAACAGAACAGAACCAGAAATAAGGCAGATGAGGTTGAGCTTCGGAGACATTGCCCTCATATCAATACATTTCGGCTCCTTCCAGTATGGTATAACTACAACGCGCTTACCCTCGTTTTGTGTAAAATATAACGGCCAATCCCAATCATCCTGTGGGCATAGCTGGAATGGTTCCGACAGTTCCGACGGCTCAGCAAGTTTCTACAGTACTGTTGGGCAGTAATTTCGGTACTGTACCCGTAGGACTGTACCGACAGTACCAGTATCAGTAGTGTCTGAGTCGGTATCGACAGGACCGTACCAGCAGTACTGTACTGTGCCGACAGTACCCAACCGGCAGTACCTAACATAGTACAGTGCTGCACTGTGCCGAGAGTACCCGGCGGTACGGTACTGTGCCGACAGTACTCGGTAGCACTGTACTGTGCCGACAGTACCATTACTGTACTGCACTGACAGTACTCAGCAGTACTGTACTGTGCCGACAGTACTGACAGTACCAATACCGTACAGTACCGACAGTACTCGGCAGCACTGTACTGTGCCAACAGTACCGACAGTACTCGGCGGCACTGTACTGTGCCGACAGTACCAATACTGTACTGCACTGACAGTCCTGACAGTACTCGGCAGCACTGTACTGTGCCGACAGTACCGACAGTACCAATACCGTACAGTACCGACAGTACCCGGCAGTACCTGTACTATTGGTGCATGTCCGGAAGTGTTGCCATAGGATGGTCGGTACAGTACTGTCTTTTTGTCAGCTGTATAATTCAATATCCGTTTCCATAAGTTTAATCTGAGCTGATTTTTTTCTCTTTGACTTATTGTCTTTCTATTTCTATAAGTCTTTCGCATTTTTTAGATCCATTTTCCTTTTTTAATAAAGATGATTTCTATAAATCTAGTGTGAAATCCTCGTCTTATCGAATTTCTATTGTACCCTTATCAAACGTCTATTTTTATAATATTTCTATATTTTTATTGCTTGTAGACAGTTTGGTTTCTATAAAATTTCTATCTGTCGCCCCGACTTATAGTATCTTTATGTGTGACAAATGTCACAACAAATGTTTTATAGCCATTCCATAAGTCCCGCGACATTCAAAATGTTTATTGTATGTACTTGATTTATAAGTTGATTTATAATATTTACCTAAGCACGGCAACTTCCGTTTTCGCGACAATGTATAAATTTTCAATATTTTATTTATTTATCGGCCTAACTTATAAATGCGTGCATGCCGTGTTGTATTCTTCTTCGCTTGTTCGCAATCAGAAAGTTCTGGTCAGAAGAGATGTTGAGTTGTTCCAAAGTCTCTTTGCAACCGGCTCCGAGATTCCGGCCGCGGCTAATTATGTAAGCAAATCTACGAGTTGTCTCCGAAATTCTTCAGTGCGTGACTCCGGACATAACCGCACTGAACAGCCTCGCGATAAATTAAAAAGATTGAATACAATCGGACTGATCAAACGGTTGATTTACACTAAAACTAGTACCCCATGCCGCCACACGCGCTTCTTGAACTGTGGTTGCCCTAGACGTTGATAAACCAGACTCCCATTGCGAAGGTCGACATCCTCGTTCTCTTCCTCTATTTCTAAACCTTGCTGGTCCGTCATCTTCTGCTGGTGCCACGACCTCATATCCGTTGGCTGTTCCATGGCCGAATCCAAATCATCTCCCACCGACTTTTGCACATCAACGACATGGACAAGTTGACGATACATCATGGGTCTAGCGAGAACCACTTCCTGTACTATCTTGAGAGTCTCGGACCTGTCGATAGGGTCGTTCCATTTCTCAGACTCGAGTTCAGATTCCGACTTTGGTTCCTTCTTTTTCTTCTTCTCCTCCTCCTCAGCGGCTTCCGCCTTTGCACCAACAAGTTTGGTTTCCATGAGCCGCGCGAACGCAGATAGCTCTTCAGCCAACTTTTCGCCCGGTTTGAGAACACCCTCCTTTGAAAGCTGACTGATGGTTTCCCGAAGTGTAAGAACGTTCTTCGATAAAGCATCAAGCTCGCCGAATCTTGGAGGCTCCGTGTTCACGTTCTGAGCCCCAAGTTCCGGTGATTGGCCAGGGCTTGTATAAATTATTCGATCAGGAAGGTCGAGCAGGGTGGCTATCTCAAGGGGAGTATTTCCTACGCCATTTTCTGAGAACAGGCTTTCGGGTGGACAGGCTTCAACCAGCTTTTGAACGATTTTTGCTCTGCCATGGAATGTAGCCATATGAAGTGGGGTGGACCCAGAGACATTTCGTATCATTAAACTAGCTTTGGTGTGATCTATGATCATGCTTGAAACGCGATGATGACCTGATGATAGTGCAATGTGGAGAGGCTGTAGAGGCTCGTGATGAGAAAAAGATACGAATGATTAAAAAAAGTGCAGGACGTACTGTATTCAGAGATACCTTGCTCTGCTGAACCAGCAAGGCCTCACTGATGTCCAGAGGAAGTTTCTTCAAAAGATGCTCAAGAAGGTCGGGCCGATCCCGGGAAGCAAGCATATGATAGATATTCCAACTTGGAATTGCAGTTGAGGATATTATCATGATGGGGAAACAACACACGCTTACCTTTGTACTTGATCAGTATCGATAGGTGACTGGCCGTTCGCTAATAGGAAGTCGATAGTATCCGCACTGCAGCCCACTTGAATAGCGACCATTAGAGGACTCCAGCCACTAAATTTGATTCTGAAATGGACGTCATTTATGTGAGCAGCTAGCGTGATTTGAACGGGTTATACGTACCGTGCCTTCAAAGCTGCGGACATTAATTTAGGTGTCTTAACAAAGAGGAGCTTTATAATATCTAGCTTCTGCGAGAGAATTGCGGCGGTGAGAGGAGACTCTCCAAGAAAATCGGTGCGCCAGCCGAGAAGAGCAGGTAAGTCTTTATCCAAGTCTGTCCTGCGACGAAGGCGGATAGCCGTTTCATTGCTGTTGGTCATCGCGTAGAATCGATAGGCTTCGAGTGGACGCGGAGAATCCAGATACTCGACTATTTTGGTAGCCGAGCTCAGGATAGCGCGGAAAAGAATAGGGGCGCTAGACTGCGGAGATGAGTGAGCTTGAGCGTCTGGATCATTTTTCTTCGCCAAATCTTTCCGCTTCTTCCCGTGTACAGAAAGCCCAAGATACAATTTGTTCTTATCATTGATGGCCTGAATTTCCTGCTCTATCGTGTCATCGGCATCACCAGACTCGAGCTCGATATTTCGACCGGTACGCCGAATATACTCATCGAGCATATTTGGCTGGTCCGTGGCAAGAATCGCGTCCAGAACAGATTCCTCAATGTCGATGGGAGGTTCGGTAAGCTTGTACAAGTTTGCGATTTGAACAAAAGCTTCGAAATCTTTCATTCTGACAGCCTTCATTAACGGCGGGCTCGAGTCATGACCACTGCTGCTTTCATGAGCCATAGAGGCATGGAGGAGTAAACGCGATGGAGAAAAAGGGACCTTGACTGCGGGAGATACTTGAGAAACGTCAATAAAAGGTTGGTTATTTTTTGCTGGGGCGAATGTCTCTTCGGATGCTTGAGAGTCATCGTCACTTGCATCGCCGTCATCATCGTCGTCGTCTTCTGATGAACTAGGGATGAGAACAAAGAACGTGATTTTGAGAAAGCAAAGACTTTACCAAGACGAATTTTTCCAAGCTTGAATGCTACTTCCTTCTCCGCCGCTGGCTTATATTGCGCTACACAGATACAAAACACTAAACGAACTGTAGACCAGTGCCTGCCTTGGATCGCAACGGCGAGGGGCGTTACATCTAGGAGCACATTCATTCTGAGTGAACAGTTACAAGGAAGAGAAAAAGATACCGACTATATTGCTTCCAAGCATTGGTTGGGTCAGCTGCTGTGACCGAAACTCTGAGCGCGTTCTGCTTCGCTTCTTCAGGAAGGCAAAGTCTTCCGACCGAGTCGTTGTCTCCCTTCCAGCAAGCTTCGTAAAGTTGATCATACTTCTCGTTCAGATGTGAAGGCACCGGATCATAGCGGCTATACATAACCTGTCCCATGAATGCATAGCGAGACGAACTTGAATTCTGATGCGAGTTGTAGACAGACACTTGAGCATTCACTACCGCAGTCGCAGTCGAAGGTTTTTCTGAGTTGGGAAACAGTTCGTTGTAGGTCTTCGCGCCTTTCGACACGAGAAGTCTTTCTACATCTTTGAAGAACTCTTTTAGCTCCGCAAATTTGCGGATCTCCTTCTGTGCCTGCACTCGAACCTCTTCGATCTTCTTCTGGGCTTCCTCGGAGCCTGGTACGCATGAGCTCTCATGAATGTAGACCGTCTTGGCGATAAAAGCTTTCCATGGGCTGGGATCGGGGTCGGTAAAACTGAGGGTTTTGACCTCTGTGTCCATCTTCTCCTTCTGTTCTGTGATACCTTTCTCCATCCATGATATGGCGAACCGTACCCAATCAAGATATGAGCGGAGTGTTTCTGGGCTGACGTAGGTGCTCAGCGAGTTCCTGATTGCTCTGTTTACTGGTGCACCGAGTGCAATAAAGAGCTGAATCAAGTCGGAATGAGAATAGACCCCTGCCTCTACTGGATGAATGACTCGGTCCAAAGGCTCCGCGCTGAGATGACCGTAATAGAAATGATTCAAACCACTGCTTTGTTGCCTGAAGAAAATCCATCGTATTAGCTCCAATCGATGGTATACGATGGAAAAGCCAGGTCGACTTACTGTTGACTGAGTAAATCTTGTGCGAGTGTCACATCTTCGATGTCAAAGACAGGTTTCGCGCCATAAGCCAACAAAGTAGCCACCATCCCGTAGTTGTTCAGTTGGTGAGCAGTGATCAGAGGGAATGTCGGGATCTGCCCCGTCATTGAAGGCAAATTCAGCACGACCCGGGCTTTGGGATCCAACTTCAACAAGACTTGGACCAGTTTCGTTTTCCCAGCCGCAATCATCTTGTGTAAGATCGTCTGCACAGTTTCATCCGCGGAAGAGCTGACTGCACCTGCTTTAAGCAACCGCTCGATAATCAAGACAGCCTGTTCTTCGTCCGAACGGTACATCGTCAACAGGAGCGGGTGCAATTTTGGAGCCTGAGGGTATGAAGAGGTAACAACCAACTGTGGATCCGCTCCTTCCTCCAGCAAGAGGTCAATGATTGGCATTGACGCGTATAACAAGGCGTAGTTCAGAGGTGTAAAGCATAGATCCCAATCCGGAGCGTCGATGACAAGAATGTCAGGCTCGTCGGTATTGTCTTCGGGTAAGGCACCGGCCTCAGAAGTCTCGACAGGTCCGTCTCGCGTTTCATCGCTGCGACCTTTGCTTGTCCCCTCTTCATCTTCATCTCCATCTCCATCTTCGTCCTCATCGTCCTCCTCGTCACCACCTTCATCGTCGCCATCGTCATCCATAGACACAACACCGTCGTCCCCGGAGCTCCAATCGTCCTCGGACGAATTCCTCGCTACATCCTTCATTTCTACATCTACATCTTCATCATCCTTTTCCTTCTTCAGCTTCTGTTCATTCAATTTGCTCCGCTCCAACAACTTTCTCACCACCTTCACTTGATCCATCTGAGCAGCCCAGTGCAATGCCGTCTTTCCATCAGCCAGTCTAGAGGAGATCCTCGCATCAGCGTCAACCAGATCGCATGCGATATCTTCAGCCTTTGCGAGAACTGCAACGTGAAGAGGCATGCGCCCGACATGGTCGCGGCGATTAACATCGAGGCCTTCCGTGATCATTTGTGCCACTGCTACTCGATCCAGGGCTGTGATAGCCTGGAAGAATCTATCGAGAGGACCAAGATACACTTGAGTGCTCCATTCTGTATCATCGATCGGGTTAAACGATCCAGAAAGGGACTGCCGTCCGGGGTCTTCCTCAATAAAACTAGCGCGGCAAACGTTGAGAGCGAAGAAGAAGAAGAAGTGAAAGTGACAGCTTACGCTATTCGTCCTCGAATGAACTGCTTGTCTTCCTCTTCCTGAAGCTTACGTTCATCTTCGTCAATCGGTTTAGGACAACACTAAAGAAATGTTGAATTCACACTGACGCAAATAAAGATAAAATCAGGCATACCTCGCAACAATCCTCTATACACTCTTGAATATTTCCAAAGAAAGCAGGGTGACGATGGAGACGACGATCCTTGTTCTTCGGGTTGAAAGTTGCTAAGAAAATCAAGATGTTCAGCATTGGCACGAAATCTCAGGGTTAAACACTTACAATTCATACCAAGATCCTATACAAACACTCGGTCAAATGATCACATAAGAAACGAGATAGACCCACCGTCTGATACACAAGTTTATCTATTCTCTTCGCGTCCCATCCTGGCCCATAAGGAATATGCAACGAAACAACATCATAATCGTTCATTTCCAAGCCACCTATTGCTTCCTGATTCTTCAAATCTCCCTTCAACGACTTCTTCCTTCGGTAGAATGAATACTGGGCATGCGGTCGTCCCCTCAAAACTCTCCGCGACATCAAAAACCTGGCTCGTGTATCTGCATCTTTGAGCTTTTCAAATACCAATAATCGAGCGAGACCCTCGATTCGCACAATGGAGCGCTCGAAAATTGTCGGGTCAATATCAGCGCGAGAGAGATTAGGTACATAGACCTCAAAGCCGCGAGTGCTGTACTTTGTCAGCCGGACTTCGTAGGAAGGAGAACGGCGGGTGACGTCGACGGTGTTGCATTGGCGCATGAGGGCAGCTATAGCGCGGGGGTTTGCCCAAACACGACTTCCATCGTACGTGCAGCAAGGCGCATCGATGTCGAATCCAGTCAGAATTTCAGCCGGTGAGCTGTAGAGTCGCAGGACAATTTGAACGGAACGGTAAGGGTATTGCGCTAGATGTGATCAGTTAAATGATTGAACGAAATGGATAGTCCAGAATGTGGACCTACAATGGATAGAGACTGTATGTTTAGTTCGAACACAGGTAACATCCCAAGGAACCGAGTCCCTGACAGCCTCATAAATTTTAACGATCTTCGCCTCGGCCTGGGAGAACGACATTAAAAAACATCGCCAAAAGACAAAATGAGATATCCGGACCTGTTCAGGGGTAAGCCCCCACAAGAACAAATCGATATCAGAGGTAGGATAAGCAGTCGCATGATAATACTTTCTCGTCGCTCTCTTCGAAACTTTGGCTTCTTCAGGTAAAGGCATCAAACACGCCAGAACAGATCCACCGGCAGCGACGACGTTGTTCCAATCAAGCAATTGCGAAAGTGAGCCTTCACTGAACACGGCCCAGTTCTTCTGAAATTCTTCTAGAGATGCTGTCGTCGCAGGACTACCCTCAGCTTTTCGGTCTTTAGGCGACAGAGGCATGACATATTTCGCGTCGAGATCGTCGTCGCTCTTGAGCACACGAGCACGAATAGTTCTAATTTCTTGCGGCGCGCTGAAAACGTCTACAAGGTTGACGTATGGATCCTTGAGACGCGTATGGTTCTTGTCTGTCGCGAAAAGACGGCGGAGCTCAGTTTCGTCGTCGAGAGAAGGCTGGAGGACGGGGTCTAAAGAAACTCCAGGGCCTTTTGGCAGAGCGAGGATACGGTCAATGAAAGATTGGGATTCGATATTCTGAGGCATATTTTGGTTGTTGTAGTTCAAGAGTTGCGAAAAGGGTCCCCATTTTATATGGTTGCTTCAAGTCAAGCAACAGGCTCGAATTCGCACGCCCACAGTCGCGTGCCTGGGATTGATGCGCGCCTTTGACCCAGTTTGGCAATTCAGCTTGAAAGTCGCATCAAAAAGGGCAGTAATGCCCGCCCGACGTGCGTAAAGTCGAGTCATCTCACTGCCTCCACCCTCAAGGATTCTAATGAATAGCGTCAAGCCTGTGACTCGGGTGCTGCACAATTCTAAATTCATCTTCTCGCCAAAAATCCCTTAATATCGCGTGGCCATTATCCTTTGCGCGTGGGGATGCATTTTGTCAGCAAATAGCGACCAGCATGAAGACTTCATTAACAATAGGGACGTCGTCCGCCACGAATTCTGTAGTATATCTGTACCCACAATTCATTTCCCTATGCAAAAATCCCTAAATACGGCATCCAGAATGTCCTCTACATCAATCAACCCACTGATCTTTCCGACGGCCTGTGCTGCATATCGTAGCTCCTCGGCTCCGAGCACAATATCTTCTGAAGCTAGAATGGATACGTCAGGAAAGAGAAAAGATCGCGGGTACGAGCCAAAAAAAACACAACAACTCACAGTATTCCAAGAATGACTCGATAAACTGGGACGCAGAAACCAGATGCGTCCGATGTCGAGCGTGTGTGACAACTGGCGTAGAAGTTTCCAGCGGCCCATCCGTGTCATACCTAGAACAAATCGCACTGGTCAGTAGAGTATCGACACCCCCAAATCACTATTTTTTTCCACCTTTGCTTTAACATTTCCTCAAATCGTTTAAGAAAGTCAATCGTGCCATGTCCAGTCTCTAAACTCGCAATCCAAGTATTCTTTCCCAGCGCATTTCGTACGTGTTTTTCAGGCGGCGATAAGGCCAAAAGATCAGATTTGTTGAGCAAAAAGCACGTTTCTGGGGTGACGAGGTCTTTTATCGAGGATGGAATATTCACAGTCGAAGTGGTTGGGTCGTAAATCTCGGACAAGGATAGAACACACAGGGCGACATTGGAACCTTGAACCCTGAAGGAAAAAGAATCAGACTGGGATGTAATAGAGTCGTAAACTTGCATATGCTTCGCCCGTTCAATCCCTATAGTCTCTACAAGATCGTCGGTAGCGCGAAGTCCCGCCGTGTCCGCCACAATCAGTGGCAGACCACCAATGTCCAACGAAAGCTCAAGAATATCTCGGGTAGTACCGGGAACGGAGGTAACGATAGCCGCTTCCCTTTGAGCTATAAAGTCATTCAGTGAAGTGAAATCACGACAAAGAAAACACTTGGCACTCACCCAGAAAATTGAGCAAGCTGCTTTTACCAGCATTGGGGGGTCCAAATATGGCTAACCGGACGCCAGAACGAATGATCTCCCCGCGCTGCCCATCTTCTAAGTGTCTCTGAATGGTTTTGTTAAGTTGGATCGCTTCGACTCTGGCTTTATTGCCATGAGAGAGTGTAGAAGCCACGAGATCCGACGCGGTTCGTACCTTGCTCAAACACGCCCTCTTCAAGGTCTTCCCCCTCACCGAAATCGATCAAGGCTTCCACCATAGCCAAGCAATGTATAATCTCGGATCTCAAGTGTTCAAATTTTGCTCTGGAGGTACCCTGTCTCCTGGGTTAGTATATCCCGCTCAGTAGCTGAGAAATGACAGTCTTAGTACCTACACCAGCCGCCTGAAGAGCTAAACGCCTCTGACTCTCGGTCTCCGCATCAATTAAATCTTTGAGACCTTCAACTTGGGTCAAATCTAGCCGGCCACCGGTGAACGCTCGCCTCGTGAACTCTCCGGGCTCTGCTGGCCTGCAGAACGGTAAAACCGAAAGTGCAGCGAGTACAGAAGAGATAATGGCCCTCCCAGAATGAATATGAAGTTCCAACACGTCTTCTGTCGTAAACGACCTCGGGGCTAAGGTAAAAGAGTTAAGCTCAAGAGAAAAAAGGAAGAAAGAAAAGAAATTGAATCCTCACATTTAAAGAAAACCGCCAAGCCGTCGTCTAGAACTTCCCTTCCTTCAGGATGCACAATTTGACATCTCTGCATCTTCCAAGGCTCTGGTAATGTCATCTGTTTTGAGCTGCTGCTTTTCAATACACTGTTCCAAACCTGCAGCGTTCCGGGGCCAGATATCCTGATGACAGCCACTCCAGCTTTACCCATTGGAGTAGACAGCGCGTAGATGGTCTTTCTCTGCGCGTCCGACAAGACCAAACGCGGAGCATTGTGGAGAGAATGAACTTGTGAAATCCACCGGTGTCGTGTGTGTCTATTTAGTGGATGTAATCTCGTTAATATTCTGGAGGCATTGTGATATATCATGAAAAAGGAGAAAGGGCAGAAACGTCACGTGCTTCCTCTTGGCCATGGGCGGCAGAATTCCTTGTTCTTCTTCTTTCACCATCTCTTTAGAATCGTCGCAGCTCGAAAACAGCTACAGCCATGGGTCAATCGCGTATGCATTCAAACTGTTTCAATCTTTGAACAAACTGGCTCATAATAATCAGCATCTCAGTTTATGGAGGACATGCAGCGGCGGTCCAACTGTACGTCCTTTTCGCTTCCAGCCTTTTCTCCCACCCCCCCCTCCAGAATTTTTTATAATATCTGACTGAGTGAATTTGTGCTACAGTCACCCAGCCGGAATTGGAGCGGCTGAAGAAACGATTCATGAAACTCGATAGGTCTGTCGCAAACCGTTTTCACGATCCTCGAAGCTTTCTCTCCAACGTTTTATCAGCGATGGATCAGGATCAATAGACCGCGATGAATTTCTCCGGATTCCTCAAATTGCTTCTAACCCTCTAGCCTCGCGAATGATCGCCATCTTCGATGAAGAGTGAGAGGCCCTACCATCGTGGTTTTCGTCGCGTCCCAAGACTGATTCTCGCGCTTGGCAAACAGTGGCGGAGGTACGGTCGACTTTCAAGAGTTTGTTGGTGGGTTGAGTGCTTTCAGTAGTCGGGGTGGAAGGGAAGAGAAACTGCGATGTGCGTACCTTGATCTTGTTTTTTTTAAAGTATTCATCCTTTGCTACAGTTGCGTTCAAAGTATACGACGTAGACCGCGATGGATATATATCCAATGGGGAACTTTTCCTAGTGTTGAAGATGATGGTCGGGAACAACTTGAAGGTAATTTACTCGTTTCATTTCGAGTACTATCCTTGTATGGAAACCCATCCCGGCACGCACGAGCTTATACTCCGTAATTTCCCCCCTTACTACAGGACCAACAGCTGCAACAAATTGTAGATAAAACAATAATGGAGGCCGACAAAGATGGCGACGGAAAACTGGATTTCGAAGAGTTTGCGATGATGGTCTCAAACACGGTAGGTGTTCATTACCACTCGTTTTCATTCTCATTTCTGTTACCCCCTGTTGCAATTGGCGCCTCTTCGAAAGTCAAAAGCGTCGTCGGGGCTCGCCAGGCTCACGAGAGCATGGTACGGCATTTGGTCGAGCAATTATCCGCGCCTAGAAAATCTGTCTTTTTGCTGGGCTCCCTAGCAATAGACTTTGTCATTCAAAGAAGCTCCGACCGATTATGTTTGAGCTAGGAGAACTAGTCTTAGGCGGTGGGGCCCCAGTCAATCTACGCGATACAATATATACCAAGGACGGTATTCGGGTCCCTAAAAACTGAATCGTTGATTTCCCCTTCCCCTCTCCTTTCTTGCGTTCCACCCCCCCCTTGTCTCTGCGATAGAATACTGACGCCACAAATTTCTACAGGACATCGTTAAACAAATGACGTTAGAAGATCTGTTTTAAGGCGTATAATCAATCGATCTTACACGTACCTACATACACATTGCACAATACCCCGCTGTATACTTGATTTCCTTCTTCTGTTTCTTTCTTTTATCTATTACTGTAATGAGGATGAGGAGGATCACCACCGGGCTACCCATACCTTCGTCGCTTGTTTTTCTTATCTCCTGCGATTGTAGATTATGTAGCACACAATTGATTTACATAGGTGTACACGCACACAGAGTACGCCGGCGCCGATTATATTTTTCTACCGTACATAGCCGATACATAGCTCAAGACTCGACGGCGATGTGCCTCGTTGTTCAATGATCACCCCCCCACACACACAACCCGCTTGGCAATCGACCTTGCCAGAGATCCGCTGGCAGTCATTTCTATAATAAATTTCTATTCGCCTCAACACCACCTCGGGTCGCTGTCCAACTTAAGGTTGCTACAATTATTTGAGGGATTTTCAGTCCACGGCTCTGTCAATAAGCTCGAAGGAACTCAACAATCAAGCTATCTCATCATCATCATCATCATCACTGTGATCGTTTAATTCTAGACCTGAAGGCCTGACAGTGACACGCCAAAAGAGTGATTTTCACCAATGGAACGACACGATATATTTCATCTAACCCAAAGTGACACTTAGATGGGTATGGAGAGGCTGCCAATGAAAAAAAGGCATGCACGCTTTGCAAGAGACACAATATTCTCTCCTCCCCCCAGGCCCTCCCCTAATTTTTCACAATTTATCATGTCCAATTTATGTCCAATGGAAACCTACATATGTATATATACATAAAGCTATTTTGCCACTGGTTATACAGAAAGAAAATGTAGCTGTAGCAGGGTTTCTACGGACGAGTTGGAATAAAGTGTATGTATATGGAAGGGCAAAAGGGACGTGAACTCTAATTAACACATATTACATCGATTTACTATAGCTGAAAACGAGTCCGTCGTGGTCACCAGAACGATGGGTTTCTAGTTCGCCGGGGGTCTGCCCCCCGACTTACCCCACACTCTTCGTGGGTGGAGCGGTGATTTCGAACGCGTCGAAGCGTGTGCTCGGAACCTGATTATCATCTTTCCGTTCTTCCGGTCCGGCAACCTCCGATTATTGATCAGGTCCGAGAAACCTGACAACTTGATATACAATTTGAAAAAACGAGGGGGGTGGTGGCGGCGATGGGGCCAAGGAACGCCTTCTTTGTTTCGAGTTATAAATGACCGGCGGGGGTCTCCTTGCCAGTGAAGGGAATAAGAAAAAGAAAAAAGACCCGCAAAGGTTTCACCGAGCTCCGCTAGAAAGAGACTGACGTAGCCGCAAACATATTATGGGTATCCAGGGACATCGAAGTGGGTGCAAAGCCGCTAAGAGAATCTTTGAGAGGCTGCGACTGCATGAAAGGCGAATGCTGTGACGGTCTCCCTAACTGAGAGAACGGAGAAGGAGCTGCGGCGGCTTGCATAGCCTGTAGCTGTGCGAGATAAAATGGATCGGTTGATGTAAAGGATGATGCGTCCGAGATGGAGGAGGGAGATGTGGGTACAGATGAAGGTCCAGGATTGAATGGAGGCGTAAACCAATGACCTTTGTTCTGGGACCTCGGAGTCGAAGTGCTGTGCAGCTGCTGCTGAATAGCAAACGGTGAAGACGGATATTGTCCAGTAGAGGCTGGCGAGGAAGGCATGAGGATCTCCTCCACCATCCTTTCGTCCTCGGCATCATCGATCATTTCATCAGGGTGTCGGCGCGAGAGGCGCTGCTGGACGTCCATCACTTGACCCCAACTGAAACTTGAAGACGGAGTACGGCCAGTAGGCGTATTGCATGGTTGGTGAGCAGCGGAATCGCCTGACGACGACGCGATAGGTTGTGTAAATATTGTCTGTGCCAATTGTGCCTTTAAGAAGGATGAGACAAATGATAAGCTCGCAAAGCGTATAAGAAGACGAACATGCAAGGCTGCTAGGTCCAGAGCTTCCTGGCCAATATGGTTGGAGGAAAGGGAGGAGACAAGATCGTCTACTGAAAAGCTCATTGTGGTTCGGAGACAAAGAAAATGGCAGCGCTTTTGTGGGGGTTCTTGATCAACACCCGCAACACTTTAAGAAGAATCCGTATCGGGGTTGAAATTCAAAGCCAAATCCCGGTAAGCACGTGAGCCACTTCCCCGCCTCCGGAGAGGCTCGGCAAGCATATCCGCCGTCTTGGGATTCCATGTTGTCCGAGGAACAGAGCTGTCAACCTCTTCTACTCGACTCTTGCATTTTACAGATTGGCATTCATTCAGTTCCGATGGAACTCGCTATCGAACGCAGTCTTCTGGTAGGGGGACTCTACCGTCCCAAAACATATGGATACGCCCAAAATCTTCTTTTCTAGGCTTTCGTTCTGGATTGGCAAACCCAGACCAACGTTTATCAGAAATTCCTCTCCGATTTCCGCCAGACGGACTAGACGAGACTAGGCAAGAAGACATTTTGCTAGGATTTTTCAGCCAAGCCGGCCACCAACCCCTGGAACATTTCTTGGTCCGCTGAAAGCAGTCGCCGGAATTCTTCCTTTGTTGGGACGAATTATTCAGCATTCGAGATTCTTTCTCGCACTGCAAAAACACCTCACCTCAGCCACGGTAGGGCAAGCCTTGGCCAACGCCTCACAAGAAGAACGGAGATGCTTCCTCAACTCGTCGCGGGTGGCTAGTAAAATCATGTTTGAGCAATAGAAGAATAACAAACAGCAGAACCGACTTACAACCGTCTTCAGCACTCGAGGGGCTTTCGACCATATCTACCCAACAACGACCGATAGCTTCCAAAATAGTTCCCTTCCATAGCGACATTCGATAGGAACATTCTCCAATGACAACATCGAGTGCACGCAGAGAACACAACTGTAGTCTTATGGGCGTTGACTTGAAGGGGACTGGAGTCAAAGGATGTACAAGCTGTGGGATCAGTGCCTGGAATATCGAATATAATTAGCTCTCTTAGTGTTTGATGAAAGGGAGGAATAAAACAAACCTTGAGATATCTTGAGCAGCCTAAACCCAGTGCGCTTAACAGCGGAGGAAGTGATTCCACCGAGGCCTGTACAACCCCGACCTTGTCGTAGGAATACAACCAGATCATCCCAATGATCCTCTCTCCTAGGAGCCCACACAGCTGATCAAACTGCGCTATAGTTCCCGGGCTTGTCGTGAGCAACGTGAGTGATAACGAGGCAGATATGGCGGCTTGTATCAACCTGGGTGACTCCGCGTCGTCGAGTTGGGCCAAACAGGTGTTGAGCGACTGAAAGGACAATTACATCAGATTGATCTGCGTACTATATTACAGTGAGAAACTTTGTCACATTTAAGATGAGTCCGTCCACGCCAGTACGTTTAAGGATCTCTCTGGGTACATGCTCAAGAAGCACTTTAACCATTTCAACTCCTTTCAGTTTGTACGGGACTTGATAGTCGTCGAGGAATGTCATCACCAGTGGTATCACAAGATGCCAAAGACGACCATAGTCGTTGGTCTGCGGACGCAATAGGTTCATCACGATGATCTGAGAGATTCAGGCGGCGAATTCGTACCTGAATGTGACGCAGACACCAGAAGACCAGATTGGCAGCCCCAGGGTAAGCTTTCCAAGCCTGAGACTCATAAAAGTCTATGGAACCCATGGGACCTCCCGCAGGCCTATCCAGCTTCCGACCGGTGGAAAGATTTAAAGAAGGGTGAGGATTCGAGCGAAAAAGAGGGTTCACGTCCGTCTCAAGGAGCTGGTTCATGACCAGTAAGCTGGGTTTCGAGAAGTCATCTAGGATCTCTGTTTCCATCTTTTAGAAAAAAAGTTTGTCGAAAACAAAAATAATCCATTCCCATTACCTGTTACCACGGAATGCACTTCAGGCGCAATCCATGAACCTTGTCCGTCATAGCAGGCAGTTCTTGCTATGACCGTAGCTTTTTCTGCAGTCGTCAATTGCCGGATTTTGAGCAATTCCTTAAGGTCCTGTAATACGCGGAGAGATGCGAGTTTCCAAGAATCGAGTCGGGTAATGACATCCGGTGAATTCGAGTCGAGTGATTTGTATTCGCTTGGTATTTCCAGGGATGCTAATAAAGACTGAAGTTGATCATCTGTATTCTCTTGCATAAAAAAAGAGGCCAAGGACTGAGTATTATAATTGTCGTGATGAGAAAGAAAGACAGCGGCAGCACCCGGCAGCGCGTTATGCTCGGAAATCGGTAAAAAAAAAAAAAAAAAAAAACTCCGAAATCGAACAGGACAACAGCATCAGGCAGGATAAATTCCTTCACCACTACTCAAGTTCCAATAATTGGACTACATATTATCATCCTCATCCATTGTAATCTTCATCCTCCATCTAACATCATCATCATCTGCATCCTCATCTGCCCAACGTGCATCTTCGTCTCCCACTCCTTCAACGCTCCCGTTGACGCTAGTCCCGTTCATCGAAACGCCATTATGTTTTGACACGACCCCGTTGATAAGTCCAACACCAGGGCCATCGTCCCCTCCACCACCACCACCTGTTACTCCTGCTCCACCTCCTGCTCCTTCGATGGTGTCAATATCCACATCATCCTGCTCAGCCTCCTTTTTTCTTCGAAGAATTTCCGCTTCGTCTTCCTAAATTGAATGATTTATGCATCAGAGGCAAATCCCGGCTCGAGTTTGAACAAAAACTGGAGGATCCACTCACAATATCAAACTCGTCTTCCCTCTCCTCGTACTCCACATTCTCGTCTACCTCTTCAAACCCACCAGCAAAGGCTCCCCAACGTTCCGGGTTCGGACTGTGCCATATGAGAATGTTCCTTGATTAGTAGTCGAAGCAATGGATGATTTCGTTGGGTTCCACTATACCATGCAAGTTGAGTCGAAACAGGACAACAGGTTTTGAACAACATTACATGTAAATGCGCCAGCGGTTCCCTTCCGCCATCCAGCGTACTAGCAAATTGACCATCATTCGAGATATCCCATATATATATCTTGTGATTCGCGGGATCAGCAGCACCTTGATAGTGAATGCCAATCAAGCTTGAACGGCCAAGATGGAAAGCGTCACTGACCACCGGCTAACCATTCGCCATCTGGACTATAGGAAACCGCGTGCCATGCTGTCTTGTTAATTGGGTCATTGAAACGATGTGAAGGATCGAGTTCTTGGTCTACGAAATTCGAATCCTGTCCGCCATTTTCGCTGGAAATAGATGTAGGGTAGGTCGGGAGTATAAATTGACGGAGAGTTCTGTCCGACGAATTTGTCACGAGGCGACTAAAGTGAGTAGTGAGCAAATTCGAAACGGGTGACACGTGAATCCTGCAACAACTCGAGATACTCACCGTCCATTCTTCGCGAAATCAAGACCCTTGATGGAGCCGCAACCGCCAGCTATTCTGTGTCGAGCTATCATCTTGACCGGAGTGTAAGGATGAGTTGCACCAAGCAACGGCAGGGGAAACGTACGGTTTTCGTCCTGGTGTTAAAAACCAATATGTAGCCACCAGACGTGCCAGCAAAAATATATCTTCCAGATGGGTCGAATCGTGCAGCTGTGATAGCGTATCTATAGATAAAAATGAAATTAGCCAATTTGCAGACGCGTACAGCTTGATGTTCCGGAATGATACCTTCTACTTGACTGTTCGTTTGGATTTGGATCCTCCTCATTATCTGGCTCGTACAGTTCAACCCTCGACCGATGTTCCTTCCTCAAATCAACCAACCAGACTTCGCCAGTATTCAATAGCGTAAGCACAATCTGAGAATTCCTAGGATGAAACGAAGCGGACGAAACAGGCGAATCGAAGCGGATGGTCGCGTGTCTTTGGGGTGGGTCGCAGACAGAGGATAGATCCCAGACAATAACATTCCAATCTTTTGAGGAAGTGAGCACATAGCGTGAATGTCTTGACCAACTGGAAAATTCCACTATTTAATACTCACTGCCCCGAGCTCTTTTTTTAAGACACGTACTCCAAACTAGTCACGGCTTTAACATGACCGTCTAGCCAGCGTATTGAAGCTTTCGTTTCTAGGTCCCATATTGTAGCCACGCCGTCGTATCTTCCGACGCCGACGAAACGTCCTGAAGGGTCAAAGCGAGCAAATGAACCGAGAGCGAAAAGAGAAGTCTGGATTGCAGTTGGGTGTGTGAGATTAAAAGGACCTATTACTATTATTATTCAACGAAAAAAAGACAGAACGAGGGGGCGTACTAATCAACGACTCATTCATCGGATTCGGGTAAGGAAAAGTTGCGGAGGATCACATGATTTACGAAACTCTGCTTTGACCGGCACTCTCTGACTCATCCTTAAGTATGGCCCCCAAAATTTGCGCACTCTGCCAGAACGCCAAAGCAATATTGAAGCGACCGAAAACCGGACAGCAAATATGCAAAGACTGCTTCTTCTATGTGTTCGAGACAGAGGTGCACAATACGATCAATGAAGCAAAGCTATTTTCTCGGGGAGATCGTGTAGCAATCGGGGCTTCAGGCGGAAAAGGTATCGTACTCGCTGTTCGCCGCGGTGGACACTAACTTGATTGGCATCAGACTCGACCGTACTCGCATACGTCCTCAAGACACTCAATGAACGATACGACTATGGTCTCAATCTTTTCTTGCTATCGATCGACGAAGGCATTACCGGATACCGAGACGACTCGCTGGAGGTACAGCATCAACAATTTTACCCATTTCTAATAGAAAAACTAATATCCTTTCGCAGACGGTCAAGCGAAATCAGCAGCAGTACTCTATGCCTCTCAAAATCCTATCATACGACGAGCTCTACGGCTGGACAATGGACCGTATAGTATCCCAGATTGGAAAAAAGAATAATTGCACCTTTTGCGGCGTTTTTCGACGTCAGGCGCTGGATAGAGGCGCTGCTCTACTCAATGTAGACCATATTGTTACGGGACATAACGCAGATGATATCGCGGAGACAGTGTTGATGAATAGTGCGTTCCAATGGCCAAAAACTTCTAATCTATACTCAATCTTCTTTTGCCACCAGTAATGAGGGGAGATATCGCACGTCTAGGTCGATGTACTTCAATAGTAACACAAGGAGAGGATACTATCAAACGATCTAAACCTTTCAAATACGCATACGAGAAAGAGATCGTAATGTTCGTATTCCACCCCGCCCATCCTTGTGAGGAACTAATTCATCAGCTACAGGTATGCCTACTTCAAGAAACTCGACTACTTCTCCACCGAATGTATATACTCACCCGACGCGTATCGAGGACACGCACGCACTTTCCTCAAAGACCTTGAAGCGGCTCGTCCCAGCGCTATCATCGACATCATACACTCAGGCGAAGCATTCGAGATACGGGAAGAAATCAGGGCGAACCAGAAGGCTCAACGTATGTCTACTTTTAATTTACTTCATGATAGTCCTCGTATCCTTCTTGACAGAAACATGTACCCGATGCGGATATATGTCAAGCAATGACTTGTGCAAGGCATGTACTCTTCTGGAAGGCTTAGAACGCGGAATGGCTGCCTCGGGAATCGTTCGTTCTTCTTTAATTTTATGTAACCGTAGGATCGTTGACTCATTTACATTGTTTTTTCCCCAGACTGACCGAGCGCGCAAGAAATTAGATGCCGAAGGTCCTGCCCCCGATAACATCCGGACGATACCCTTTTTCCAACCTCCATCGGGCCATCCCCTGGTCGCGGTTGAAACGACTGCTTGATTTACGTTTTTCGATAGTAAGTGATAATATGGAATCTATCGCGATGGTGTAGGAATATATTAGGTCCGTCTCTCAACACTACTATCTTTCTCTCCAATACCTATGAGATATGCATGATACTTGTATTTAGGAATCGATACAGCCATCACTATCAGAACTGAGTCCCAACAACTCGTGAGCCTCCCACCAGGAAGCTATCTTGTATGCTTGCCATCATTCTCGACTACTTTCCCTACCACCGGAATAAAAGATTCTACGGAAGTAAAATGCTATATGCTCTAATAATAATATAACACCGAAATACTTCATCTAAAAACCTGCTTGTATCCAATATCTCACCCATTTCTGGATCAGGATATGATCGAGAGGCTTGAGATCCCTCGTCCTCTGACTCAGCCTTTGCACATTCTCCGTACTCAACGGCGTCAGCCCGACACTTTCCATCTCTTGTTGATTGCTCATTCTGAGGGCGTCATCTGCATTCGCTTGTTCTCTAAAAAATTCGACTAGTTTGATTGCAGGCTTATTAGGAGAGGAGAGTCAGTATCATATTGGTTTTTGAGAGGAAGGTAAACCGAAACTCACGATGTCCTGCGTATCACTCTCTGTTGGATTTATCACGCGATGCTCGACATTGGCGAGCCAATCATGGAAGGGTACGAGCGGAAGTGCATCAGAAGGAAGATTCTTTTCTTGTATCAAGTTGGCCCGAATGCTTTGGACGACTGAAGTCCAGGAAACTGGATTTGGATGTACGATGTTTACAGCTATTGGTGCAGCTTTTGAATCGTGACTGAATCCGACATCGAGGAGGGCATTGGAGACCGCATTCATTGGTACCCAAGAAACAAGCTGAAAAATGCAAGGGGTTATTCGTGAGTATGTATTCGAAATTTTGTAATGTATCTCTTGACCACCTACCCCGACTGCATCCGGGAGCATATTAAGCCTCAGGCTCGATTTAACAATAATCGGAACCCAATCACTCGTTGCCCAAGCTCCGTTGGGCTCACCGCCCGCAACTTGTCCGATCCGGAATGAGGTTGCGTCTAGTCCGCTTTTTGCTAGGATCTAGAGAATAGGAAGTTCCAGCTGATAAGTTTGTTTGAGAGGTGAATCCAAACGTACCCTCTCAGTAACATATTTACTCTCCCCATATCCCGGTCCAACCGCAAACTTTGCATCCATTACGACATGTTCAGGGTAAGATCCCTTTGTTTGAGCATCCCACGACTGAGAGGAAGCAATGGAAGAGGTGAAGAGGAACCGGACGGATGAAGAATGTAGACTTGAGCGAGCAAGATTGATCAATGCTCTGGAGCCCTTCACATGCGATTCAAACGACGCAAGAGAAAGGTTGAAATCAAGCTTCCAGGCGTTATGAATGATCATTGTTAAGTTGTGGCGAAGCTGTACGTACGTCTCTTATTTAGTCAAGTTACGTTCCGAACAAATACTAGATCTTACCTCTGAAATCGTTTCCTCGGAGAGCCCGAGATTCTCCTGCGATGTTTCGCCAGATAGGAAAACCAGTTTCGAAGAGGAGAGAAGTGAAGTGTCCAGAGCCTTGTCCATAAACCTTGCAACATGTCTTTCCAGCATAGACGCTCTAGTCGACGGACGATTCAGAGCATAAACACGAGCTACAGCGTCATTCAGAAGTAGGGACTCCAAAAGCTGAGCACCAAGATTTCCAGTCGACCCTGTAAGCACTACGTATTGCTTGTTCGGATCAACATCGGCAGGAACAGGAAGTGGCGAGTCTAATCCTTCAGTGTACTTGGATATCATCTCCTCCATGACTTCTTCATGAGGCTTTTCCGTGCTAGCATTGTCAACTTCGTTTGGATCAGCCACCAACTTTATCAAAGCTTGTGTCAGCTGTGCGATACTGGGATGGCTGTAGATAATGTGTTGGGTGACGGCAGCGGCGGCGGCGGTGGAGCCGGATTTTCGAAGTGCGGCAACGATGTGTAGACGGAGTATGGTGGAGGAGAGACTGCAAATAACAGTTAGACTCGAAATCATAATGCGGCGCGATACACTCGTACCTATCGAGTCCGTGCTCGAACAGATCCTCAGTAGCAGCCGGAGCTTTCGTTGAAAGTATGTCCGAGATTTGGCTAGCCAGCCACGATTCCAGATCCTGAGCCTCCCAACTCTTTGGAGGTTCAACGGAATCCCCTCCAGAATTTGACTCAATTGTTTCATATCTAAGGATTGGTCAGTGATTGGACGCAGACAGTCAATATATCAAGCTCACATCCTGTTTATATCGGCTTCATACAATGTTAAAGCTGCCTTTTTAGCGACTGTGCCCTTCCCAACTCGAGGAAGAGGCTTCTTAGGATCCACGATAAGAATCATTTCCTTGAAAATTCGACTAAAAGCAGGCGCGATTTTGTTGGCGTTCTCAATCGCATCCCTGTTTGCTTTTCGATTAGTCTTCAACGCTTTAATAGGAAGAAAGAAAGATACTTGCCAAATTACGTTCCTGAACCTGGAAACTTCAGATTCTTTGTTGACGTCAGGTTCATATTCTGGTACTACTTCGACTAGAACCCCTGGTTGGTCTCGTTGTCTACCAAACATTACAGCTCCGCTCAGCCTAACAGAAAGTTCGCAAGGTCAGTACTAAGGCTGGGGGGCTGATGAAAAAAAACTGACATTGGACTAGCTAAAATGATAGCCTCCATCGGGCCAGGAACCGTCTTTTCTCCCGACGAATGAATTAAAACATCATCGATTCGCCCCACAATCTTCCAAAGATTTGGAATGGTAGGATGAGGTTGGAATACATCCTGCGTCGAATAACCGCGAACATCCGAGAGATTTTCGACCGCAACATGATGGGTATCACAAATCTGCTCATGACAATGAGTCGAGCTCACAAAAAAGAGAGTGAACGAAAGAAAATGTACCAAGAACTGCGCCTCAAATGTCCCATCTCCCTGCGGCACCCATCGCATATTCATTCCGTCTGCGAACTGAAGATATTGCCAATCATCCTTGCTTATTCTTAAATCAGACACTACGCCAAACTCAGTCCCACCGTAACAAGTTGTGACTGAGACTCCTCGAGAGATGAGTGAATCAGCAACTGACGGAGAAATGGGGCCTCCACTGTACATCTAGAGTAGAAAAGTCAATTCCAGACGGACTAACTAGGGAAATAAATAATGCGCACAACAAAACGAAGGGTGCTCAAGAACTCTACCGCATCATCTAACTGTGCCCAGGCGTGTAAAAAGGTGGGTACTGCGAACATCGACGTGGGTCTCGCGATCTTGGCCGATTCGAGGACAGTTTCTGGGGTTATGGTCACCGGTACAGCGGTTGGTGTTGTGACAATCGGCGGGAAAATCGCAGTCGTGACGGGCCCGTAAAGAGGCATGAGCACTTGGAAGCAGAAACCGAACATGTGGAATGATGGGAGCCCCAAGGCGCCGATGACGGGCCTAGGAACTGTTTCACGTAGCTGCCTCATGAATACTGCAGTTGACCGTATATGAGTTGACGGTATAGAAAACTTTATCGTTAACTTACATAAAGAAGCGTCATGCTTGATTATTCGATGGGTGAATAAGATAGGTTTAGGGAACCCCGTCGATCCTGAAGAATGCAAGTACATAGCCTTGTCGGAATCGGAGGGAGAAAAAGGGGGGACAATCGCAGTGAAAGGATCCCGCGTAGTCTCTTTACCAAGATGAGGAAAGATATTTTGCAATAAAGGTGCTTCCTCGATACTGAGGACATAAGACGGGTCGGACCTCTGGATCTCCGCCTTGAGGCCGTCGACAACACCCCGAAGAGTGACTTGTGTCGTGATTAGTCTGTGCGCAGATGTCTCCCGGATGAGATGTAAAAGAGCTCCTGGGGAGTTTCGAGGGGAGATGGGGAAAGGCTGGAGAAAAAATGGCAACCTTGAGTTTGGTAAAAAATGAACAGACGAATCAACGTACCAATAGGCCGGCTTTGATAATACCGCTAATCAGGGCGGAATAGACCAGACTATCTATGTTGGCGACAATTGCGACTACATCGCCAGGTTGAGAATCGGCGCGAACAGCTTCGGCTACGCGATAAGTCGCTCGGACGTACTCCAACATCTTGATTTCAGTCCTCCCAATCGACCCATTCTCGGTGTAAACGAAGACTGGAAAGTCAGGATTCTGTGCAAGATGAAAGTCGAGGAGATCAGGCAGGTTCAGCTGCTGCGCGTTACCGACAGCGGGGAAAGTAATTGAGACTTCAGAAGAGGCCATTATAGCTGAAGAGCGAAGATTTGTGGTGTGATAATTCAGAAAGATTACTGTGCGAGTTTTTGAGCGAATGAACCTGCATCAAGCAGGTTTTATAGCACTTGCTATCTTGGAGGGAGCCGACCATCCTACGCGTACGGACAGCGATAGTGACCTAGGACTTGCGGCTATTTGATGTTCCGAATTCAGAAATCTCTGGCATGAGAAAGTTTTTTAGTTGTGGGCAGCAAAAGCTGAACCGATGGCAGCGGGTGGTTGAAGATTCCCTGCAGAATGCCCCAGAGTGTCCTTTCGGAAACTTGATTAATCACGAAATCAATCATCCGTCGTATTGAGTTGTTTAGGATAAAATTTGTCCATTACCGTACTCTCCAACCGTACTCTCCAAGGGCTTTTTCGAAGGCACTAACATGAAGCGATACAGGCACAAAGATATCATGTTGCATGCTTGGGAGTCACATTTTTAGCTGATAATTCGAGCGCCTGGACTGTGGTGTATCGGAAAAAGATGAGAAATGCATGAATACAATAAGAAAGAAGGCAAGGTGTAATCCCGGGCCGGAACAGCCTTTCAAGGCGCTAACTGGTCGTCTTTAATATCCTCAGGGTGATCGTCGATTCCATTTCGACGCATGTCCTCGATAACCTCAACTCAACCCTGGACCCATTCATAAATTCAGCCTCTAACCAGCTCAGACAGGGACATGTTCTTTGTCTTTAGCGACATTGTGTGGATACAGTCTAGTCTGGTCCAGGTGCACCCTGTTGAACAGCTGAATCGGGATAGTACATAGGTTAAAACACACTTGAAAATTTCCACTGGGGCCTTCCATTAATGATGGTCACAGCGCTTCAGCGTATTTGTTATAGAGTTTAGAAAGATATATATAGCTCATCTGCGGGATACGATCAATAGTTTTACCTTCATCCATAGAATAACAACGTACCTCAAAAAGCAAACTCTTCATCATCATCATCATCATCATCAAAATTATTTTCAACCTTCTCCCCCAGGTCCTCTCGATAACCATTCAAATGATTCTCCCAACGACCCTCATAATTCATGACGATCACATTGACCTCGTTGAATGGGTTATATTCCTTGTCGCCGACAGCCAACGGGTCTTTCCTGCCGTTTTCGAAACCCATCCTTTCAATGGCCCATTTGCGACGCTCGAGCTGATCACGAGTCGGACGTTGGGCAGCAAAAGCCGCCTTGACCTCTTCCCAACCGGTTATGCCACCAGCGTCTTCGGCTGGCGGGTAGCCTAAGATGATGAGACATCGAGTGAACTTTTGTGCGCGAGTATAGTGACTGTAAGAAAAAGAAAAGAACATACCAATTGCCTCAGAGAATAACGGTCGATCAGCAGTTGCCATCTTTTCCCCGCCAAAGGAGATCCGATGTTCCCAATGATCCTGCGTCGGTGATGCAAGCGTTAGCTATAAGGGCGCAAAAATGAGGGAGGAGACCTACACCAAAGTCATACAGATAACTAAGCGGGAGTACCTTCCCGTCCGCATTCAAGACTCGTCTATGATGAGGTCCCGCCTCATCATATACATCTTCCAACTTGACTTGTTTCTCCCACAAATGCGGAGTCACTGGCGGCGGCGCTCTGTTGAATAAACCCAGATTTCGCATGCCGCTCAATGCGTCTGGTTCTTCTCCCTCGGCGAGGATCTTGAGGACAGTTTCAACGGGATCGAACGATATCGTTCCAGTGCGGTTGGCTTTATTCCTCGCGTAGTAAAACTCGTGCAAGTGGCATTGCTGCCAGGGGCCAAATGCGTATTGGATAACAAAGTGCAGATATTGGAAAGTGTACCACGCAGGAACGTCAACGATTCGATAAATTTTGGGGTCTTTAGAGCCAAGGAGCTCGATTTTGAACGTGTATACTTTCCTTAGATAGCTACATGGGTCACTGGCACGAGTGGATTTGGAGACAACGTACTTTCCGCAGAAGGGTTTATGAAACGACCAATCTCTGCGCTGGCACTCAGGGCTACAATATTTAGTCTTACATCGGGTACAGGCTTTGGTACCCTCGTTATTGCAGAGCATAGCTCTGCATTGGTTTTTTTCTGGTGCTTCCGGGATCGTTGCTCGCGGCATCTTAGAGTATGGGATTGAGATTTAGATTGTACGCAGCAAGAGAGAGGAAGACCTACCAAGTATGCACTCGAAACTAGAAAGTTGAGGAAAAGGAGAAACCAAAGAACCGGTCCGATACCCGACGCCGTATAATTTTGTCCTCCATGATTCCTCCACGGTTCCTAGAATTTCTTCCTCGAGACGTACTCGAATTCTTCCTCTTTTCTGGTTTGAGCCACCATACTCCATTGGGTTCTGCACAAACGGAATGGCCAATCGTCGACGCACATCGAGTTGTTGGGACAGAGTATAGCCGTCAGGATATCCGAACACTGTTTGGTACTGGTTCATCGAGATTCTTGGCTGGCGTGTTGCCGGATCCATGTCGTATTGAAGACTTTTGCAGGCGAGGGGGAGAGCGCGGCGGAGACGAGGAGGTACGATTGGCTCTAACAGGGTCCGGGGGCCAGTGTTAGAGCCTTTTGCTGAGTAATTGACAAGCAGGATTGCCAGCAACGTCTCGGCCATTGCACTGTAGTCGTCGTCGTTGCATGTGTTCGGCCCGGGCACGTCCGGGACCCCGGGACCCCTATTCCACCTGAACACTTGAACACTTTAAGACACATCTCTTCTCTCTACTCTCTACAGCATGGCGTCGACAACATGGCACGCCCAGTGTCGAGATATTACCAAAGGAAAAACTCCTTTTGCTTTTTCGGCGAGCGTGACCAGTATGTTAGTTCACTCATTCCATAAGACAGCAATCTTGACGCTCTATCGAACTATGATAGTCAATGAATTTAACAGTGATTCCGCAGTACTGTTGGTAAACGAGTATTCCTTTCAGCCTAAATCCAAAATATTTATCCATCCCCAACGTAAGTCGACTCTCCTCACCAACATCACTTTTGCTAAACAAACCACCCAAAGAACCGGCTCTGTTCCCAATCGGCGGAGTCCTATTCCACAGCGAAGCTGTCGACATCGAGGAAATCTCTCATCTGGCGCTCGAGGAGGTTCCGTTGCAAAAACATCTACAAAATCTGTCAGATCTCCTGGGTCATATACCCAACACCATCGCCGTACCGGATCGCAACACCCACATCATCGCTGTTCTGGGACCCTCCAATTTAGCCGATGAAGCGAATGAACGGCAGGCTGCCGATTTTGCCTTATTTTACCAGGCGTTCGGAGGGATTGGTCTGTCCGAGAAGTGGCTGACTCCTACCAATCTACATCAACACGTAGAGAAGAATGGAGATTTACTCCATGGATCCTCTCAGAAGCCTCGACGTATAGTCCTTGACAAGGATTCCCCTGTCTTCTACAGAGTAGAGCGTAACGTCTCTCAAGCCTTTGCAGCAGCCATCCAGAACACCGTACGAGAAGCACAACCCGATCAGCGGATAGTGCTCGTAATATGCGCTCATGGGTCTCAAGAAGCTGCTATCCAGCTTGGGAATTCTCCGTTCAGAAAAAGCACCCTGGAGAACCTTCTTTGGCCTACAAAAGCCCCTGTAACCATCATAACAACCGCGTGCTTTTCTGGCCTTTGGGCTGTTCCGCATTCTAGCCTATCATCACAGAAACTTGTGACGAAACTTGCCGCAACCACGGCAGACAACCCATCGTACAGCTTCCCTGTCTCAGCCAGCGAGAGAATAAGAGGTGGCCGGTTCGCAGATGCTGTGGTATCAGAGATGGAGGCATTTGCTGAACCAACAACTGAACCTCCAACTTTACCCCCGACTTTACCGCCCACATGTCAATTAGATGTTCTTGAGAAGGTCCTCGATCTGCGCACCTTCAATTCCACAACTGCCTCTAGGGCAACATCCACCAAATTCTCTGCATTTGCCCTGACTGTCTCCCGGTCACTCACCAACAGTGGGGGATACCACCCGGAACCTACTGTATATGTAGCTCTACAGGATCGCGACTCGTCCGTCACAACTGTGATGGGATATGAAGACGACATTGGTCTGCTTTACAGGCTCTCAGCCCTGAAAGAGCTTCCAACGAAAGCAAACTATGACGCCATTCCTCTCGCTGTTGATCAGGTGAAACCCAGGGTACTCACTGGAGGCATTGTCTCCAAAAGAGCCCTGGAACGTGCAGAATATTACTGGTCAGAATTCCACCCCCCTACCAATCTTGACACTCTGAATCTTGTTCCTCCATGGAACCTGGGTCTGGCTAATGGTACCAGACTCCTTCGCCAGAATAAACTGGATTCTACTAAAGCCCTCCAGTTTCTGACCAAATTGAACGCCCGTATAGACCTCGATACACAGGCGAGCTATCTCGCTGCCCACATTACAAGGTGTTCTGGTTCTACATCTTTGGACCCCTCCCTCACACTTGCTCAGTGGGACAGTAGCCATTGGAACGTAAATGGAGAAATCAAGTACGAAAAAGATAATGGGGTGAACCTTATTGGCTATTTCCGGAATCTGCAACCTAGGCTAAGTCCTGTATGGGATAACCATGTTTTCTACGAGCGCCCCGCAACATATCTGGCGGTTGTAGCTTCCAAGTCAGGTTACAGGACTCTAGCCGAGGTAAAACCAATTGTAGAAAATTTTTTTCTTCCTCCACGTTCAACCTCTATATCCAACTCTATCAGTCTCCCCAATATGAATATTGGTGACTGTCTTGCTCAATTGAGAAGCAGTCTGTCAGCGGTATCCCTGCCGTAGCAAGGCATTTTCTAAATATTCTTCTTTTTATCTTTGTATTATCCATGCAGTGTACGAGACCGCCAAATGAAATCATATGACACCTTAGAGGGTTTTCAGTACATGTTCATTGTTTAAATTCATGGATAGGATATATCCAGATAGAGATGTTTATTAGCTATATTTTTGGAAGTGGGCCGAGTAGAGAAACAACATAAGCATAACTAATTATGCTCAGAATGCCAACGATCTTACCGCCATTCAACTTCCCTTTAGCCCGATACAGACTAACGCCTCATCCTTGTCTGAGTCCTCCAAATCGAGGTTGACACGAACATTAACTACCGGAGGTTCGAACAGAATATTCCTTGGATTGATTGTATATACACCCCCGACCACATTCGTCCGCATCGGTTCCTCAGATTCAGACTCATCCAACTCTACGCCAGATTTCAAAGGCACAGCCGGACCCCCAATATCGATATCCCGTCTCGGCCATTCTTCCACAAAAGGCAAAAAATCATCCTCAATCTCGAAATACGTCGTCGTCCTATGGAACCTTCCCGGGGCATGCTCCTCCACCAACACCGCGCGCAATGATTTCCGAGCAAAATCTTGTCCAAGGGCGGGTACGCTATCAGAATAATGCGTTGCTCGCCCCACGAAAACGGCGTACAAACGTGAGCGTTCGAGTCGGCCAGTGTTTTGAATAACTTGCGCTGGCTTCCGATGGAGTTCCACATGTGAGTTTATTATCATACTAGTGCTCTCTTCGTCAAAGGTACCGTTGAGAATGGTACAGTAACAAGGTGTTTCTGTGTCATCCGTGATCTCCCAAACACCGAGGTCCATCCCTTTAATAAGCAGTCGACCGAGGCCATCACCCGACGTAAAGAGCGACTTGGATACAAAATCCTGCCTGTATCGCGTCGGTCTGAGAGGAACAGAACGAACATTGCACGACAGGTATCCATCGACATCCATCGTTCCTCCTGGTACCCCATCGATCCAACGGTTATAATTGGGATGATCTATCGCCTCTGCAACTTCGAGTCTGCCTTCTTCCATCTGCACGCGGGGAATAACTGCGACACTAGTACGAGGCAGAATAGGGAATGATGAAAGTTGACGGCAAGGTGGTAGTTTGAACGAAGCACCTAACCAATGTGCCTTTCCCCCTTGCTGTAAAATCTCCTTTGCGAGAGCGACCGTTGCGAGAATCCGATCATTCTCGTGAAACTCCTTGACCGGCAGAATGACACCAAATATTCCCATGATGCTGAAAACCATGTCGACTGGGCGCGATGAGGTGCGCATCAAAACACTTCGCCACACTGCCTGAGCTCGAGCGTCCGGGTTCTGTTCATCCATTGCCCCAATCAACGTCAGGACTTGACGACGAGATCTGACTCCAAATATGTTGGGTGTAATCCACAGGAACCTATCTCCTTTGGTTACCCATCGCTTCGCTGCAAAAGAAATCCGCAGGAGGTCTCTCAGAGGTGTGATCGCTGAAACACCTGGTACGACTTGTTCAATTGTGCACGGTCCACCAGGACCGCCTATCTCTGTTGGACCGTGGATCCACGAAAAAACAACAGATATCAATGTGCTTCTCGAATTCGGCGCTAACACCTCTTGGAGGGTCCAAGCACGATGGATCCAAGTCGTTTCTTCATCGATCGCTGCTAATCGCCCGATACCACCAGGGAGAACCAAGCATAGCTGACAAGAGCGATATATCTCGAACATGTTCGAAATCTGCCATGCTTTATCTTCGCGGCTGGTCTGTATGATGCATAATCGATCGAGCCAGAGGTATTGGCATTGTTTTTGCAAGGCCGCCACACAGACATGACGCAGAGCATCGAGGCTGAAAGGGTCTCCGTCTTCTGCTCCTCGAACTATGAAATTTGCCTGAGGAGAACTAAATACCGCGTTTGGTAGGTTACCGCGCCACACGTAAGAAATAGCGCAGTAGGGTACGTCCGGGAAGTGTTCGAATTCGTGGAGACACAATGTGTTGTTTTCAATAAGTGATGTGCAGTCGAGTAGGCGGTATCGACGCGGAGTGGCGGTCTTGCTGATATCAAGGATGTGGTCATCTGCAGTGAGTCGGTCTGTCGAGATTTCGTGGAATTTAATCATGACCATATTCGACTGCTTTGATATACTCAGCCTTGAGTGATTTCAGAGCCAAGGAAAACCTACTTTGGACCCATTTACAGACTCTGTACAGGCTTCATTGGTCTGCACGTTTACTAGTAGAGGTATCTCCACGATATTCCCTTCTAATGGTTGTGCGTGCAGGCTCTCGTGAGTATGATGCAGTCCTGAGCCCGTACTAAGAAAGGCATTTTGCTGGGAATCATCGATATCGGGTTTGGGTATGGATGAGGGAGCGGATTTGACACCAGAGTCGGATAAAATAGCTTGAGGCGCCTTCCGGATATTGCTCAAAAATCACAGATGACCGAGTAGCACGACACACACCTGCAGAACAATCGGCTCTACTCGTAAATAAGCCGGAATCGCTGTCTTCTGGAGAGGCTTGCCCATGCAACATCCCATTACTTCAGTCTATAATGGCAGATGTCGACAAGTCATGCGAGGCTGATGACATGTAAAGCTGTGTGAGATACATGAGGCATTGGGGAGTATCACATTTGGGTTCACTAGAAGATTAGAATGCATCGTCAAGGGTTGCGGAATTCGGGTCGGTGAGCGTCAAAAGCAAAGTCAGCAAGCGCTCAGATTTTCGACAAAACTGGCGTGTGAGCAGCTTGTCACAAAAGACATACAGTTGAGGACAATCAAAGTCGACAAAAATTTCGACCCATTTATTTAAAGAAAACTGTGTACCTCAGAACATTTTCATACATATTATATGCATATTGGAGCTCATCCGAAGATAATACAACGAGCACTTTTTGGCCAATGTTGATTTCGACTATCTGACCCCCAAAAATTGGCCGTTCCATGGCAAAAATAGCGAATAATTTGGAAAAATGTAAAAAATGCTCTATTTGAAGAACTAAGCTTGCTCGAACAATAAAAAAGATATCCTATGAGCCAAAAAGAGCAAGAAATAAATGCTGGAAATACAACACGTGACCCAACACCATTCAAACGTTGAGTCGAACTTTGAGCGCGATGGCCAAAGGACGACCGCCCAAGCGCAAGAGAAATATTACGGGGCTGCGAAATCAAAGCAAACCTTCCCCTGAACAGGATACGGCTCTTCTTCCTCCCCTCCATCCCCGATCTGGTGCTGCCAAGTCAGCAGTTGCATCGGCGGCATCCAAACATGATCAGTGTCTAGATGAGTGCTGGGTCCGAGAGACACTTACAGGAGTCGCCCAATGGTTTGGGTATGATGCTGAAGAAGAGGAAAACGAAATCTGTGAAGATGAGTGGGAGGAAGAGTGGTTTGACTGCGAAGAGTTGGAGGAGAAAATGTTTTCTTATGCGGCTGCTATCGATGATAGCGGATGCGGACCACTACTGTATCTTCCTCCCTAAATTTCATTGCGAGCTGAACCCAATTGAAATGGTGAGTAATTGTTCTCTACATCTCAAATATCATTTTTCCTGAATTATGCTTGAGTACTGGGGATGGTGTAAATACCGGTACAGGCAGGTATCAAAGAAAAGCTTTCAAGATGCAAAAGACGCCGCAATGGAATATCTAAATGCATGCCCAACCAATGTTATTCGACGGTTCATCAATCGCTCATGGAGATTCATGAGCGCATATCGTGTTGGGCTGACAGGGAAGGCAGCCGAGTGGGCCGTGAAAAAGCAGCGTCAGCACCACTCAGCTTCAGCACGCGCAATGATGCATATTGAGTCGATTGTGAACTAAATTTGTACATAAATCAACCTGTAGATAGCTAATAATTTTCGTTGAAATGGGTCAAAAATTTGGCCGTTCCTAACGGCTCGTGGGAAAAACTTCGGAGGTGTGTTTTTCGACGTTTCTCAATAATCTGAGTCTGATCCTGGCACCAGTTTGGCTCTAAAACTTCAAATACCCCCTTAAACCCATTTGTCGACTTTGATTGTCCTCAACTGTAGGTCTTCGAAATTGAACCTAACACTAGTACGGATACGACCGTCCGAGCTACCGCAGATGAAAAGGATCTCAATTCTGGGCCTGAGAGGCCGAGCGGGGCCAGAACGGGCTTTTTCACTGTACAACACGTCCGAGCAGTCACGCGATCTGTGCTGCGGCTATTTTGGCTTGGTGGATTTGTACAATTGTTTTGAGGCCTCCAGGGTATGAATGGTGAGCCTCTTGCAAGCCCTTTTTTTGTCTTTTACTCAAGTTGTTTTTCGCAGGGTAGCGTGGCAGACGGTCATCGCTTGGTTTCGTTCGATTCACTTTCGAAACGGCGCCTGTATATGTGTAAGGGTGTATAGATTATCTAGCATAGTGTATTATATCTAGGTAATTATTGTTGGGTTGAGGTACAGTAAATATATGTGTATATTATCATCCTGGAAGCTCGATTCGACGGATGATTTCGAATCATTTATACGATAACGTGGGTCCTTATCTTGAATTCAAGTTACTATGATGTCTTGCGTTCCAGTGTTGGGTATTTGATTTTGTTTTTTTCATTCTGGCACAGTTACTGATGGAACATCATCATCTGGGATATTAGTCTTTGAATTTACTAGATGAGTCCTTTGAGGTGACATAAAGTCTGAACTTGAACTTGAAGTAGAGACTCGAGAGTGGTAAGGAATGCATTTTATATCAAAACATAAAAAAAGACAAGATGGATGAGACAAATAGATATCGCAGTAAGTATACGTATGAGAAAATTGCCGACTGCGTCCGCTCAATATTTTCCTGTAGCTCTCGCACTTCTGTTCAATGAGAAATAGCCGAAGGTACACAATAAAGGGCGTTTGGGAAGCACGGGAGTTAAGTACTTCAAAGGTCACGAAATGTTGGGGTTTATCATGATCTCTCATCGGGACAGTCCGATCAAGATTTACAGCTGTGGCACTGTACTCACGAGCGTTTCGGTCGACTCTTGAGGTTTAATCTGGACAATAAACGCATCAAAAAAGTCCAGCTCATTGTGTGAATCGAGGTCTCACCGTCACTTGAACATCGTCGTTCTGTTCATGACAGGTCAGCTACAGCCAGAAACGGGATCAGCCACAAGATTAACATACAATACTAATTCCTCCAGGCTAAGATAGAATTAGACACTTTGTGGAGAGGCAAATGGAAGTAAAGACGCACGTTGAGCGATCCAGACATCATGGCATGTAGAACTTCGCCCTGCATGATAACCTTGAGCAACTTGGGGAAAAAATTGTTTAGCGTAAATCATCCTACCTCGGTTTCCATCTGCCCGAGAAGAAAGGTTGAGTTCAGAGGAATTTTAATTGGTTGGGTACCTACCTCCAGATGTCCCACTAGCTGGCATTGTTCAGGAATAGCGACCCCATTGGCGGCGGCATCTGGTATGCACTGTGCAGTCGCTCAGACCATTTGTGTGGGCGGAGTGAACGCTTTCTAACAAGTACCTGTTCTAATAATGCCTTCTGCAGGGCAATGTCCAGCAGAGAAGCCATTGAATGGCTTTGTAAGCGGTAGAAGGGTGCAGATTCCAACGGCTTGACTCCATAGGCGATAGAGGGCTACAGAAACAAATTAAATAAACCGCTCACGACTTGTTACAATAGAAGCTTACATCAAGATGTCCGCTGGATTGACCATGACGCAAATCCTGATCATGCATGAAAACAGGAAAACCTCAAATATACCAGCTTTGACGTACCGGGATACTGGGTATCTAAAATCAATGGTCAGAAACGAGTCATTAATAGTGCGACAGGGCTACAGGACACGAACCGACATCAGCGTTCTCCGATTCGCCTCCCGCTCTTCCCTAGAGCTTGCATTCTGGTAAAGATTCAAATCGTCAATACACAGGAAGCGGGTACAGTGGACGGAGTTTTACATGTAGTGCATGTTCGTAAACTTGAATATTCTTGTACACGTCCTCGGCCTTGTGGAACAATTCCAGACGTATTTTAACGTTCCAGTGCTTTTTACCCGCATCACAAGCGACCAATGTGGTTTGTAGTTGACGGTACACTCTGAATGCAGGAGGTCAATGTATGCCACTTGTTATTTCATCAACTGCGACAACTTACCGGTCTCGACGTTTCTGAAGTGTCTTGGCAGTCGGTGGAGCCAGTTCGACTAGTCTGTTAAACCGTCGGATATTCTCCTCGCTGTCGAGAATCGCTCGACCATCAGAAAGGATGCGATGTGGAAGTTTTTTCTGAACGGCAGGTCGAGCTCTATCAACAAGCGAGGAAATCAGATTGAATATTGCGATTCCTGCTGAGATTTCTCCGATAACAGACATTGCGATTTGAGGCGAATAAAAGGAGTTTGTAATGAGAAAGAAGGAGAAGGAATAGCAGGATACTCTCAAGTAAGGGATTGCGAAGGTGAAAAGACAGTTTTGGTTCTCCTGGAACGATGATTAGAAACTAGTTGCACTTGATCGCAGCTTTTGGAAGCTTGCTATAAACTATTCAGAGTCAATTGAACCCAAATCAGGGACGAGAGCAGCATCGGCGACACAAAAGAATATTGAGACGCTTGTACTTGGTGGCGGAGCTGCGAGGTCAGGCGTAAATTTAATGCATTAGATATATTGGCGGTGACCGCGGTGACCATTGGAAGAAGTGCCAGGAAGGCTACAGAAATCAATGTCAGATCTGTCATAGGAAACGAAAAAAAAACAAAAAACTGTTGACAAGGTGAAAAATACTGAAAAGTGCATCCACCGATGTGATGCTCTCTGTTCAGTGTTGACGCTGCTTTAAATGGCCAGTTTCATTTGTTTAGTATAAAGGAGCTCACCGATGTGATGCTGGCCGTTGAACCTAGTTTTAAGTTCAGGAACAGCTATGATGATTTTCAGACAGTTAACATACATACCACGTACCCGGATACATGAGCTCACATTGACCGCCGTTCTGTGTTTTCGGCCAGTGATCCATCTAGAGCGTGAAAGTTGACTATTTTGAGTCAACAGGGAAACTGCGTTATAGAATTAAAATAAAATCGGCATACAGGCAGACAAAGCAAGCTGAATAAACTAATAGATTACAGTTGAACAGGAGAACGAGAAGGGACTGCAGGTCTGCGACGCAAGATCATATTGCAAGTCCAGACCAAATGTTTCAGAGCTCGGAAGGGTTTCAAGAGCTCGAGCTCATCGTTTCTCGCAGCACGAGAGCGGAGTTTATACCAAGGAAGTTCGCGGATGAGATCTGAGAACCGGGAGATCACTTCGTCCATGCTCGGTCTTTTGGTTGGGTCATCTTGGATCATATCATTGACCAACGGTTGTAAAAATTCAAATCCTTGCAGACCAATTTGGTTGAATCTCGGCCTTCCCTGTCCCAGCAGGGTAAGCGAACACGTTTGCGAGAATTCTGAGTATTGCGATTGACACTCACCTCAAGTATATGAAGGCGTATCATAGTGCCCAGCAGAAACACGTCCGTTGCAAATGGGTCGCAGGGCTCGTCTACCTCTGGTGGTTCGATCCCGCCGGAACGAATGGCTTCTGTTGGTGGTCGAGGTTTTGACGCATCATATATCTCAGAGAAACCAAAATCAATGAGATAGTAACTTGGGGGACACCGAGTACGGGAGTAATGGCGTCCAACTTTGTCCTTCCAATTGTAACTTCGAGCGGGTTTGAGAGGATGCCATCCGCCGGGATACATTTCATTTGCATCCATGAGCATGTTATTGATAGAGCAATCTCTGCAAATCAAGTCTTTAACCACAAATTCAAGCAAGAAGCAAGTCTGTTTACCTATGAGCTACATTATTGCGGTGCATGTAATGCAATCCCTGTAAAATTATTCGAGCTAAATCAGCTCTTGGAAAGGAATGAACAGAACCGATGTGCACCTCGAACATTTCTTTCACAAATTGAAGTCCCTCCCCGATCGTACGGAATTGGGGATCGTTGGGTGTCCTCATCCACGGCATAACCACAATATTTTCGTCAACTCCAGGAATATTTAGGACCTTAAGGACGCGAACGCAGTGATTCTGTGGCTTGGACATGTGTTCATCATTTGAAAAGAGCGAAGTAACTCTTTCTTCTGTGGAGATGGTCCGTTTACCATTAACGACCGGGGCTTCCATGCGTTTGAGGGCCACCATGTACGAATCCGATATCCGCATAGCATCCATGATAAGTCCATCCTGCTAGATGTCAATGTGGAGCCACATAAGACGCAGAAGGAAAGCATACATGAAAATATTGGCCGTCCTCGCAGTCCATTGCTTCCAGGTCTCCAACAAATGAGGCTTTCCATCCCGGTCGGTATCGTGGTCTCAGCAGGTAGCCATGCTTTTTCAGGAGATCATGTCGCGCAGCCCACCATTCCTCTACCTCATCCAGTTTCGCGGGGTCGGCCATTCAGAGACGCGAGGATGTTTGTTCGCGTAAAGAGTGAATCGTGAGAAAAAAGCCCCTCGACATATATATGTAAGGTGCCTTTTGTCTTTAACAATACGCACCCTTGTATTATTACAATACACAATACAATACCTAATCATCCTGTCTCCTCACTATCGTTTCAACCTACTTCGGTCTCTCTCGGCGCTCGGCGTATATGATCTTGTACTTCTTTGCTAATGGCTGGCGCTGAAAATCACGACTTTCACGCCTACACGACAATGTCGATTTCGACCAAGTTTTGAATCGTTCTAGACTGTCGTACTACAAATTTGTGATCTGACATGACCCTCTTACAGGTGGGACTGGTCGGTACAAAAGCGTGGATCCCTGCCGAGTCTGAATCGACGTCTACTCTATCAACCCCCAGGCTTCAATGAAGGCTTGAAGGCCTCTGGATCAGTGTCCTCGTCCTCTGAGTAAATTAATTATCATTTACATACTTTTACGAAGAAAAATTATTCTACAATTCCTGTTCAGATTTATCAATATTATACATCCTCTTCCTTTCCTTTCTCCACCGCTCCTCGCTAGGCCTCAACCCTCCCGGAAAGAAAATATCCACCAGCACAAGCCCCACTTTTTCTTCCTTCTCCTCTGCGCTTTTCAAAGCTTGAAAAGCCTTGTCATCATGAACAGGCGGAAAACTTTCCTTCAGATGAAACCCTAGCGCACCAGGCGCACGACGTACACCCGCAGCTATAACATTCTGCAGCATCCCTATGGCTCCGATCGCAAGCGTGTACCACGGATCGTTATCCACGCTCTGCATAGTGAGCAAGTGGACAAACCAGAGTACGGCGAGTATACAAGTCATGTAGACCGTTGTTCGCGACTCAACTTCACGTCCCCCCGCCAAATCCGCCAACCTCAACCCGCAACTATCACTCCGAATGACAATTGCATATGAGCTACCGTTCCCTTTGGTCAAGCACACAACCTCCCGCTTGTCTTTTCCAATCTTGCGAGCGGCCCATAGCTCTTGTTTCCACTGCGGTATGGCTCCTTGAATTTGGGCAAGCAAGTTTCCACCAACAGTGAGGATTAAGATGAGCCAGTTCCCGTGAAATATGCCTGGTATGACAGCTATACCGAGCTGTAGCAAGATAACGAACGTCCCCAGGTAGTACACCCAGTCACGGTCAGGAACACCGGTGTCCTTTTCAGGAATGGTATCAAAAAAGGCGATAGACAGTCCGCGCTTGTGGTCCGGTGGAGGTCTGTAGTCGCGAACGAGACGAGCAAGGACCCACGAATTGACGTCACGTGCGTAACCGGACTGGACGTCGATGAGCGAGCATCGGTAGTCTGGTTCAGGAGCCAATCGATGGGACCCAACAATGGATAGAATGGCTGAGAATGAGTAGACGACCCAGCCAAAAGAAAAGGCTACGGGGGTGAAGGGCCTAGGATCTGAGGAAGCCAGCTGGGAGAGTGCACCGCGAACAATGTCACCTCCAATGATCATCAGCAGCGTGAGGATGTCGTTTGGGTTCTTCCATTGCGCTCTGACTGCCGAAAAGTCTGCAGTATTAATGGTCTGGAGGGAACGCGAAAAGATTTTGGGGAGGGGAGACATTCAATAACATGTCATTCAATGTTTTATTTATGTTCAATCTTCAGTGAATATGGAGCAGAACGTGTGGTTCTCGCAAGGCATTCATATATATTAGGTCTCGGGATTGACCGTGAGTGGCAGATAAAATGCAAGGAGAAGCCGCTCAAATTAACGCCTTAATCTCGGCCTCGACTTTTGTTAGCGCCCGTACCCGCGAGGCAGATTGCTCTTGGTACGCAAACCGATAGGTACCATCGACGACAATTCCAAATCTCAAAGAATCTTTCCATGCTGATGTCTGGACTTGTTCTGCGATAACATCGCCGACCAATTAATGGCGATACCGAGTATCTATAAGCGTAGTCGATGCATCTGGATTCTCATTGAGACCCCAGTTTGCCAGCGATGGCAGGAGATCGCAATGCGGGCTATCAGCAGCGCTGACAGTGTAGGCGAAGACTTGTTCGGAGAAGAAAGAGGAACTAGGGCATGGACGAAAGTTTTGTTCGGTGACCGAGGCTGTGGTCTGGTGCTTGAACTTGTAGCGGTGCTGAACCCAACTACCCAGTGTGGGTCATCTACAGTCTGGAGATTCAGCGACGTCGATGCCGAGGGATACTAGGTAGATGGCAGAGAGAGCTGCAGAATGACAAACTGGCGTACCACCCCCAGCGCTCAAGTCCGTTTCCAGTCAAGTGGTCCCTATCACCACGAAGCCAAGGGACTACGTACTACTTGCCGTATTTCCCGATGTCAGCGGACACAAAGTTCCTCCAAAAGGATGCGGTTCCATGAGCTTCTTATTGACGCTCTTGGCCAGCTACAAAATCACTATATTGGCTAGGTCAAAATAGCTCTGCGACCACCAAGCCTCAGCATAACCTAACGGAAGATGGTCAGTCATGTCAGTCCAGAAGCAAAAAAAAATAATCAACAACTCTTCATAAACATATTGAATTTTCGTTGCAGTCAAGTCTTGATGCGTGCTATTGAGCGAAATAGCGAGAAATTTCCAAAAAGCCGAAACTATGAAGGCGAGAGAGCTCGGGTTATCAATTTTCCCGCATAGCAAAGTAAACGAGGCTCGGGATGGCCACAGAGCGTTGAATAGAAGAAGGTATGGATAAGTTCGGCCCGGCGGGCGGGCGCAAAGCCGAGGTCCTATGCGAAAAAATACCTCCAGAGAATTCAGTGTAGGAATGTATCGCCGGTCACTGATGGCTTCGAGAATCTCGATAGCGGCGCCTGGAAGCCAGTAACGACACATCGGTCGCATGGCGGTGGAAAGAATTGAACTGGGCCTACGGTAACTCTCATCATACCGTGATTCTCCTCCTCCTAGTTCTTGACTCAGCTCCAGTTTTGTGAACCGCACCAGAGTGCTGTCACGATTCAAGTTCGACATCTCAGCTTGTCTTTTCTCCTCATGGCTGGAAAACCCCAAGTCTTTTTGGTTATTGGCGGCGACGGTTTCGTTGGCAGACACGTCCGTTTAACGTCTGAAACCCCGGGGAGACCCAGTCTTTGTCTTTGACGACACTCAGAGGCATGACAACGTCTCGTTCTACTACGGAGATATTCGAGAGAAAGTCCAGGTACTCGACGCTCTAAAGAAGGTGCGATTCTCATCGACGTGTGACGTCCCTTCTAATGCTGTTCGTTCAGAGCAACGCAACTTGCATTGTTCACGCCAAATCTCCTATTCCTATTCGCAACCAAGGCAACCCGGGAATATTCCACCAGGTCAATGTCGACGGCACACAAAATGTAATTGAAGCTGCTATTGAAGCAGGGGTCCACAAGCTAGTATATCACAGCTCGTCTGGCGTTGTTTTTGGTGGACACGATATATGGGATGCTGATGAAAGCCCTACATAAAGAATCCCGAGAGTCCCTACACCAGATCGAGGATATGAGCCGAAAAGTTAGTGTTGGGTGCCAACAGACGGATGGGAATTAAAACGGCCTGCATTTGCCCTGCAGGGTTATTCGGGTATGTATCCTCTTCCACCGTGGCGCTTTTGCTAAGCGCTCAATATAGTGTTGGCGACGAGGAACTCCTTGTCGGCGCATATGAGACGTGGAAGAACGGCTCTACCCACATCCAGCTTGGTATGTAACAACAAGAACCTAAACGACAGAACTTATGTGTCGAATGTTGCCCTTGCACTCGTCCTTGCCGCCGATCACCTAAACAACGACGAAGTGGCTGGCCAGACATTCTTTATTACCAATAATGATCCAAGACCATTCTGGGACTTCATGCGAGTCATATGGGACCGTTTTGACGGAGCTTTTCCCGACAAGGCACAACCGAAGAAGCGCATCGTAGTCATCCCCAGATTTTTTGCTTCGCTGCTAGCTCGTATCATGGGATTTACAGCATGGATTCTTCCTCCTGTTCTGACTCCCTACGTTGTGACATTCGCCACAGCAAATTGTCACTTCAGTTCCGCAAAGGCCGAAAGACTTCTTGGTTACAAGCCGGAGATAGGCGTTGATGAGGGTATTGAGAAGACAATAGAAGTAAGTCTGTCGTTTAATCATTCTTAGTCCGTACCAATTCTTAATTGTTCATCAGAGCTACCGGTTCGGTTCTCTGTAAAATGTGAGGTGATCGTCTTCCATTCTCCGCGACGAAACCGGAATGAGCCTAGTGCAAGCGATTGATCACTGCTGTTATGAGACCGGAATCCTCGGAGGTCTATAAAAGCACATCAAGATGGCATTGAGCATTGGATATTGGATAGTTGCTCGTGCAAGTCGATCAATGACTCTCCTGAGAAAGGAGGCTCCCTCCGGAGGAGTGGTAATTTCGCCCGTCTCGCTACGCGGAAAAGCTAATAAACAACATGTTGTAATGTCTTTCAGCTCACTCCTAGCCTTCATAGAAGAAGGTACGGACTTCGGCGGGTGCAAAGCCGAGGTATTCACGCCGCTCAAGCGAGCCTGAGTTTACAACTCCTCCAGAGAATTTCCCTTATATTCTGTCTTTTGCGTTCTCTCGCAAGCTGAATCGTCATTCCGCTGAAATAGCGCCAAGTCCGTTCTTCGGGCAAGTGCCTATCTCTCGTTCTGGAGAGTCAATCCGTCGCTCAGCGTTCGCGTGGTATATATTTCTTTCAAGCTTGAATAAACGATTCTAATTTCTCGCCTCAACTTGTACAATCAATACCCAATTTATGTAAAGAAAGAAAGAGTGTACAATGGCAAGAGAATTTTCACTATTAGGCTACCTCAGGGAGAAAGGTGTTCCTCTAAAACCTTTTGCGGGACAGCCCATCGAGCCGCAAAAAGAGTTTGATCTTTTAATGTAGGCTTCCAGCTTGAAGAAGTCGGCAACCGTAATTTACCAACCTCTGTAAACGTTTCTTGAAGCTCTCCATCGGTATCTCCCATCACCTCCGGATCCGCCAGAGCTTCAGGGCCACCAACACAAATTTCTCGAGTCTCCCACTTCGAAACCCAACTCCTTAGTTTCATGCTTAGTGAACAGTATTTCTGGACGTGAAATTTGTCGACAGAATGCTCTTCAACAACCATCGTGCGTATATTTTGGGCGTCATTGGCTGGTGTGGCTCCTGGGTAGTACGCATTGAACCATCCGATCAGGACGAGGAAGGTTCGAGAAACAGAGGTTTGTTCTAACATTGCCTGCGAGGAATCGTGCAGTATTTCCCGGACGGATCCGTCGTCCATGGTGGTGACCTGCACTAGATGATCTAGCCCTAAAGGATTTTTAGAGTGCCACACCGTACCAGCGATTATACTGATTTCAATCGCTTTGGCGGAAAAATGAAGGTAACCTTCCGAGTCCATGGTCCCTTTCGGCATATATACAAGTGCCTCACCGTATGGGTACTCGCTGGACATGAGCTCCAAGACGTCTCGAACTCCCTTTCGAGTAGAAACGAGAGCTTTTCCCGCAACTCGAGTTTGCGGGAACGTTGGAAAAGTGGATATCTGCCGAGCTGGTTCCAACTTGAACGATGCACCAAGCCAGTTGGCTCTACCCCCCTTTCGGAGTATCTCTCTAGCCAGCGCGATCGTGGCACCAACCCTGTCGTTTTTGTGAAAATCAACGGTATTCAGGGTGATACCAAACAAGCCCATGATGCTGAATATCATATCAACTGGCCGAGAAGAAGTGCGCATAAGAGCGCTCTGCCAGATGGCATACTCTTTGGCGTCATGGTCTAATACATCATTCAAGATTACAGCGAGTGCTGCAACGTTGGGCGAGAGTAACTTTCTCTGGGGCCTCCAGAAAGGGACGTCGTTATAAGAGAAATTGGAGGGATGGGAACCAAAGATTTTGACTTCTACCGTGAACTTACGAGCTTCTCCAGTGAAAGATAGGGAGCCAGTAACACTGGCATCGATAACTAGCGATAGTGAAGTCATTGCAGATTTGGAACGCACGACCTCCTTTAATTCGACGTTTCTGTTATCGCCTGCGCTACCCAGACCGGATCCGAGCTTCCACGAAAATAAGACCGATACCGTAGGCGGGGCAATGGCTTCCTGCAGCGTCCAACCGCGGTGGATCCAGTCGGTCTCTTCATCGATCCGCACGAGACGTTGTATGCCACCAGCCAGTACAATGCAGAGGGCGCAAGACTGATAGATGGAATGCATACGTTGAATCTGCCATCGCTTGTCCTCCTTACTAGTCTGGATGATGCAAAGTCTATCAAGCCATAGGTGCGAATATCCCTGCAGGAGAGACGCACTGCAGGCATGAGAAAGTACATCGACACCGATGGGATCCCCATCCTCGGCACCTTTGACGTTGAACCTGCCCTGCTCGTGGACGAAGTCTCGATCAACGATGTTGCCTCGCCAGACATAGGAAACCGCAGAGTATTTGATGTGAGGAAAATCGTGAAATTCATCGATACAAAGAGTTTGATCCTCAACCAATTCCTTGCATCTCACAAGGCGATAGCGCTGTGGGGTTGCTGGGGTTGGACCCGCGGCCGCTAGGTCCAATGGTAGATTATCCTTGACCAGGGCGGCCAGGGGCATCTGAAAGATCGTTGAAATAGCACTCATGGTCTGGAATGTGCGGGCACGACATTCTAAGAGACGAGGGAGAGAGCATGATTATGACAAGCGCACCAATGGCTACCAAAAGGGCCAAGGCTTCAACAAACTAAAAGTCGAAAGCAAGTTGAAAGGCTTGATCAGGCGATAAGATAAGACGGCTTGCGATAAGCATCAGCAGCCCTTGATCTCCGGCTGCACTAACTCAAGCCAAGTTCAGACAAGTTTCTTCCCTCATTTTTATCTTCCCTTCCAGTCAAACAGAAATCTCGCATACCTTCAACGTTGCACTACGGCCAAAAGCTAGAAAATCTGTGCCAAGTGCATCAAGATATTGCGAGCAGTATTGGCCAAGTTCCGTCGTACCTTTCCTGATCAAAAACAGCGAAAACTACAAAATGCATATCTCTATTTCTTCATCGTATCGGACTGAGAGTGTACTAATAGTAGTGGAGTGTACAATCCTTCAGATATACTAAGTATCAATTACTGTAACCCGCAAGATACAAAAAAACAAAAATTTAACAAATGTTCGGCCAGTAAAAATAGTCAGGGCCCGTGTATGAATATGGCGTGTGCGAAATGAGATAAAAAAAGTGTCAGTAGAGATAGAGATAGATAAGAGTTAGGAATAAATACTTGTGAACCTGGATGCGAAAGAGAAAGATCCCCAGTAGGTCCCAAAAACAAGAGCCTCACTCTACGTTTATCGTGCAGATGAATCCAAGTAAAACCGTCCGATGGAATGTCATTCAGCCACGGTCCCATTACTCGACAAGCTTCACAACCACCGTCCCGCCATTGCCCAGTGGTCCATTAGCGACAAATGCCGCCGGTGTCCGTTCGAATGGAACAACCCTCCCGTCTTCACCTACCCCAACCCAGGGCCTCACACCTTCATTCATCGCCATATTCACAACAGCAGCCACACTATCCCTCACATCCCCCCCCTCCCAATCCACGTCCTGCGCAAGACTAACCCATGCGTACCCTACCCGACCTAACCCTCCCTTCTTTACCATCTCATCCCCCACCCCATCCTGACCAGTCTTATGTGTACTCTTCAACGACCTCAGCCCAGCTTTGAATAGATCTCCCGGAGTGGGTATCGGTCGACCAGGAGTGTCCCCAACAAGAGTCGTGAATTGACCTGTCCCATGAGACGAATTTCCTGCCTCCATCTCTTTTCCTTTCTCCTTCTCCCTCTTCTTCTTCCGGATGCTCAAACTCCCCTTCAACATCCCATGCGGCAAAGAAGCCAAATTCAAGCTTGAGCCCGTATCCAACCTGACAGGATCCGGAGCAGAAACCCCCGTATTCCTCAACAGCCTCTCCGAGGCCTCCCAAACCTCTTTCCCACCAACTGCGTCAAGAACCGCATCAAACACGTCTCCATCCCCAATCAACCTCTCAATGACTCTCACTACAGCCGCAACACCTTCGTCCTCGCTTCCTTCCCCTCCAAATCCACACCCAGGTCCGTCAACAGACCTTCCATACCCATCATCAAAAACGACTTCCTCCGCACCCCACCTCCTTACCCTCCGCTCAACACTCTCCATATAAACACTCTCCTCCTTCGATCCCTCCTCAAGATACCCATCCGGTAAAGAAGCATGCACACATACCCTCCACCCTCGCCTAACCAACATCTGAACAGCCATACCCCCAACCCCATCGTGTCCACGCAAAACAAGCACTCTCCTCCGACGACCTTCTTCCCCGTGCTCATTGATATGTCTACCGTTACTGCCGCCAGATGAGGAAGAGGGAAACGGATCAGCAGAGTTCGTACTCGGTTTTCCAAATGCGTAAGCTAACGTTCGAACAGCTCGGTAGGCGAATACTCCGCATAAGGGAAGCAGGGCATATTCGTCGATTGTCAATGGCGGGTTGAAATTGAGATTTGGAGGTCGGGTAGGGCGTGAAAGGGGTTTGGATTTGGAGGAGGTGCCTGGGGAAGGTGTAGCAGAGGGTGAAGATGGCGTTGTTACAGGAGAAGATGATGAATCGGACAGGATGGATACCGAAGGAATGTTGGGATGCGGAATTCTAAATACCCGACGTCGGTCGGCCAGGATAAATTCTTGAAGAGCACCGCACTGGAGATATAAGAAAGAAAGAAAAAAGCCACCCATTAAATGAATTGAAAATGAGCAACCCGCAACAAGTAACATACTTTTTTCACATCCAACAACCCAACAACCCATTCACCCTTCCTTACCACCTCTTCTTTAACATCCCATCCACACTCCAACACTCTCCCAACAAAACTCCGTCCAGGGATATGCCCAACATCCGGCTCTATCCCCATCACACCCGACCCCTTCCCAGACGAAGGATCATCACCTCTATGTTTACTCCTGACACTAACACTTCTAAAGAGCCCCGGTTTACCAGACGACACGGGCTGTTGCTGAATATGACTCGCATCTTGGCTCGCACTGCTATTGAAATTCGACGATCTAGCTCTCGAATGAACCACTCCTGCCAACCTGGCATCGACACCGTCCACCGCAACAGCCCACACCTGCACCAGCACGCTTCCGGCAGGAATGTAATCGGGCGGTCGACGATAACTCGTAAAGCTCAACACAGCATCGGAACCTGCTGCTGCTTTCCTTGAAGACCCAGAAGATCCTTCCTTGCCGCTTCGGCTTCGAGCTCGGTTAAAAAGCCCAAATACGCCACCTTTGGAATTACAGACTAACCCTCGCGTGACCTCTACAGTAGCCATCGTGGTCTGGGCGATCCCGCTTTTAGTTAGGTCAATCTTTCCATCTGCCCCTCCAACAACGCTGACACGTTTACTCGGATTGGGAACAAAAGCAGGCTGGGGAGCACGAGGGAGCACAAGGGATGTGAAACCGCGAGTTCCAGAAGAGGGTATTGACGGAGTATAGGTTGATGATGAGATGAGAGTGAGGTCTCCAGGAACCGATGCGGGTTCGGGAAGTTGAGCCCGTGCGACATACTGAATATCTTCTAGGGAACGCGACTTTCTCCTTCCCAGGGGTGACTTGGCAGGATTGTTCTGCCGTCTCAGAGAATTTGATGTTCGTTGACGAACACCGGGGCCAGGCGTTGGATTTGAAGAGGTCCTCGTTCGTTCGGGAGTGGCGGTGGATGAACGGAGGCTTCCTTGACTTGATCGATGCACAGACTCCCTGTCCTCGTCTACTTCAAGGAGTGCGGCCATGTTCATCATAATGGTTGGATTGTTTTTGCGAGGAGATTTGGACCTGTGCTTTGGTCTTGGTCTTGGAATGGGATTTGAAGGAGGCGGCGAAGGAGGCTGGGGGATTATTTTTGGAGGTAGCTGGGCTATGTAATAGCTGGTAGTAACGGATGATTTAGGCTTCTTCTTTGATTTGGACGACGCTGGCGGAGCAAGCCAGCGCACATCCTTAGCCCAATCTTCATCGGTATAAGTTACAGAAGGCGGTTTCATCTGATCGCCCCTCCCGCTGCTCCGCCGCGAGGTTTTGGAAAACGATTCGTGGCCAGTCTCTGATGAGTTTGGGGTCGTGACAAAAGTGGAATCTGAGACTGCATTTGAATCTAAAGAAAAGATGGAATGCGCATCGAGTGAGTTGGTTGACATGGAAGCCACGGTTGAGCGGGACGTCAGGGGGGTCCTGGTCGCGATTGAGGCTTCGCTAGGCGCTGGCGAACGCAGGTGCTTGTTAAGCGAGGAGGCCATGGATGAACGCGGGGACGTATTGGGTGTATAAAACAAATCGTCGTCCGAATTGTCTTGGTCGCCCGGGTTCAAGACAGGATGGGAATCAATGACGTGCGATTCTGTTTCTGTTTCCATCAGGTTCTTCAAAGATGATTTTCAATAACCTTAACCTACAACATTCTTTAGAATTTCGAAAATAACGTACCCTTTCCCGAGCCTGAACCTGAACCTCGTTATTTCCCATAGCATGTGCTTCCCAGGCCACGCGCAACATTTCAGGCTTGGTGGAAAAATACTGTTTCTCCTGCGGGAATGAATACGACTGAGAGGGCCGGCCCAGCAGCGTTTGAATCATCGTTGGTCTCGCCATCGTCGTCGGCGTTACTCTCCGTCGCTGTGGTCGATGAACAAGTTCGCTTGGAGCCAAGTTGTCATGATGTCAGTTAATTGTCAGCATCAATTCATAATCAAAAATCAAATCAAATTTGACACCGGCAATTTCCGCAATCATACAGCCACTTCGACCCGTAAAACCACTCTCGGTCAGGCTCGGGGTATTATTCTTATCTTGGACATCCAACTTGGAGGACGGCTAGCGAAGAGCTCACCCTCCGTTATCATTTTGGGAAATAAGTCTCGTAAAACGGCCCGAGCAGCAACAATCTTTGCGTTCCCGCAAAAATGTTTGCAAGCGAGAATTTAATTCCCATTTGAGGCTCATGCAGTTTTCTTTTTTCGATTCACACAAAGCTCCAGTCTCCAGATAGCATCTTTGGAAGACGATGGCCGCTCGTCACCACGCAGGGCGGTAAGATGTGGAGGCTCTGGTGCCCCATATAAGTAACGCTCTAATCGTGATTGAGGCTCAGGTCATTCATCCATCCGGGGGTACTTACTGCTCTATGTGTTGTGGCACCGCGAATACGTGATGCCACAGCTTACGGTTGATCTTCAGTGGGCGACCTTCCGGATTAGTGTACTTGGAAAATATGTACCAGTACTCTCCATTTTACTGCTACATTCTCGTTCGAAACAGTTGGATCTCAATTCATAAAGCCAAGTTCTTCATCGCGGAGTGACGGCGATTACCAAGATTATAGATATCCAAATCCTAATCAGTTTAGCAAAAGAGTGGGAAACCGACTATAAGTCGTGTAGACAACACTCCCCCGTGACAAATGAAGGGAAAAATTATTTGAACTCATTGTTATTTAGAGATTGTAAAAGTATTTGTTTACTACTATACAGTAATTTATGTTTGACTATAGGAAATACATACGCTAAATAAATATCTCGGAATATTTAAAAAATAAGTTAATGAACGAACGGGCGATGCAAGAAATATCCAGCGATTTCTTCTTCTGCGACCCCACAGACTTACTAGATGTGTTACACCAACGTTGGTCCCAAGTTTAGCATTTTCACGGCTCCAGGAACTTTTCCTAGCCCGTTAAGCGTCACATAGGCCACATTCTTATCGCTGCTCAATCTCCCCAATTGAATTGCCGATGGTCCCGCTAGCTCCGTACTATCCATGCTGCCGCCCACAACAGTGTATTTCTTCGTGTTCGGGTTGATCTTGAAGATCGAGCTCGAGCCAATAACAGCTTGGAGAATGTTCCCTTGAGAATCAAACGTGAAATCGTCCAGCTCGTAACCGGAGAGGATCACTTCTGGTCGTCCCGCGGGTGTGCCATCTGAGAGATGGATGGGCATCCGGACAAGCTTGGACTGCGCGGTGTTACTCCAGTACACGTACGGTGTGGCTCTGCTGTTGGCTTGATAGACATGTACGCCATTGACACCAAGGGTAGTATTATAGGGAGGACCTGGAATGGTAAGCGAGTTGTTGATAGCGACGTATTGATGTCCGTTATAGACATTTAAAACGCTGATTGCACCGCCGAAGGGATCCGCTAAATATAGAAGACCAGCCTCTTTGTTCAAGATACCGACACCGTTTACCAGCTTGGGTCCAGGTAGTCGGGCAACCATCGACACGAAATTCTTTGAGCCGCGGCTATACGCGTGCATATCAACTTTCCAAGCTACCCAGCTCCCTTGCACGGAGGTCAGAGCCAACACTGAGGCATTTCCAGTCACCACGTAGAACTGGTCATTCTCCAGTTCTACTATACCAAACACGGTTTGGAATCCTGTAAACGTATGTAGTAACGTCGCAGGCGAGTTGACCTTTGGTTCGAGAAGGTAGAGGTCGGGTCGTGTGACAACGGTGGCTAGTATCTGTCCATTGGACCGGATGGCGAGGTTCTCCATGATGGTTCCATTCGAGAAGGTATGAATGGTTTGAATGGTACCTTCTGTAGCTATAGATGAAGATAAGTCGAACGCTTCACAGCGAGAAATAGTGCGTGTACACCCACCCCGCCTTCCAGAGGGTATGATTGACGAAAAAGCGCAACCGATGGCGCTTCCAAGGAGTAGAGCTACTCGAAGCGCGAGCATCTTTGTATACGAACGAAAAAGAAGGGAAGGAATAAAAGGTTTAAAATACCTTTGAGAGCTATTCCTGAGCTATTTAAGTCGCTCAATCGCAATGACTCTAGCGTTCGGACATATCTGATTCGAAACATCCATCACAGGCGAACCGTTAACAATCGTCGAATGAGGGAATACAGCGGTGTCCTGATAGGACAGGAATTGGCGTTGCAAGGATGTAGACTCCGAGGGCGGGGGCATTGCAACTCTGCAAGGAGGAAGCACTCGAGATGGTGGCTTACCTCAAGCTATCCGCATTCGGAAGCTTGATAGCACAGCACCGGAGATATGGACCTGGCCAAACTGGAGTAGTTTTCCTCGAGCGCACCGTTATCCTATAGCATTTTTAGAAAGTAAAAGAGAATAGCTCTGAAACGACCAGATACCTTATCCGGGTTGGACACGTCGTCCCGACACATACACACGCACTGAATATGAACTCGGAGTCATTGTTACGCGTATAGATGTTGGCACTGATCATTGACGCTCGGCATTCATTCCGGTTCCTGTCCCGTGAACGGTAATTTTGACGACATCAAACGCTTCTCCGATTCTTGCTCTTACATGTCTTACCTCGTATTACGTGGTTGCTAATTAGCTCGTAAGTGGTTTTCGGGAAGGGATGCAAATCTAACCTTGAGGAGATTCCAAAACTTGGTAAGATAATCGATCCAATGGGCTTGTGTGTGTGGCGTTAAGTGTTTCCAATTGTACCTTTTGCGAGCATCATAAATTGCACAGTCATTTGGGGCTATTTGGGAAATGCTATTCTCTGCCTGGAGATGCGGTGATTACCGACTCCCATTGTTTTCGGAGGCCCGTGTTTTACAGCCGCCGTTAAACCTGTGCAGACCTGTTACAAGAGTACCGGCCCCGCTATCACATCAGCCTTGCAATGCTCAAGACGACTGACGGTACCGAAAATGTTTTGGGAATTAGACTCTCCCAGGGATTCCGGATGATCTAGCGGGTTTCCGCGCTGAATAAATAAAGAAGTGGAAAACGGCCAGATATACGAACTTGAAGATGATGAAAATGGCGAAAAAAGCGGATAAGTTGATGATATTTCAGAGGTGTACAAGCAAGGTATTGTTGATGGAGACCAACGAACTTTTCGCAGAGCTTTCCAACAGCGAATGCTGTCAACCTACGCAAAGATCGTTCTGCGCCATCCCATCGAAAGTAGAATTAGTCATCGTCAGTCATGCTACCTATGACAACGGTTGGGTACGGCGAGGCGAGAATTGACCAGCACAGACTATCACCAAGTTGGAGGTATCAGATAAGATCAAAGGTAAGGCCAATGTACACGAAGCTCCATGTGTTGAGATAAGAAGTATCGACTTGAAGAGCAGGCTCGTGACCAAGTCGTTGGGCCTCTATTAAATGAAAGGCGTAAAGGTTAGTGAATCTTTATTGCTCTCTGGTCTTACATCTGTAGACTTTTTTTGATCGAGATTGTGATATTATGGAGATTGTGATATACCCCAAGAGTGAAATCCTACCTTTAATCAAAACCCTGAGGGCAAGATGTACAATGAAGTATATTTTTTTATCGTTCCATGCTTGAGGACTTGCTGATTTGGCCTGCACCCACTGGGGCATAAACGGTATGTTCCGAGAGACTACAAAAACGAACCGCGCACGATGGAAGTTGCACCTCTACCATTCCCTCGACCCGACCGTTTACCCCAAGCTTAGTTTTGGGCGTTGATATTGACAAGTTTGAAGATTCGGTCTATTACTCCACTTCCTCCCTCCTCCTCCACGATATTATATCTGCAACAAATCATAATCCACATCCCGGCACCAGTTGTGGCCCAAAATGACATAGTCGTGCCAGGTCTTTTGACACGTCGTCGAAGACACACGCGAGTCCCTTTTTGGGACAGAAAACGAAGAAGACACCAAGCCGCCACAGCCTCTATTAAGAGACTCAACAATCGTCCACCGATCTCCTGCTTCGCCTGAGCAAGACGACAGTAAAATGGCACTCACCGAATTTATCCCAGCCCTGAGTCAAGATCGGGAGGGGGATGAACTCTCGCGGTGCACGTTGAATCGCCGCGTTTGACTTCCAACCAGATTCAAACGGCACGTCGTTCCATCGCTTCCACCTCGAAGATTGTTCAGGCTCCCTCATCCGAACCGGAAAATGATCCGCCAGTAGCTCAAGCAGAGTACCTGCTTGGCACCTCGAGGATTGTTCAGGCTGGTATACCTTTTCCCCCGAAGCTGGAGGGATGATCTGCCAGTAGCTCGAGCAGAGCACTTGATCCCTTCGACGGTCGCGCAAACTGTTCGCCCTGGTTCGGAGAATGGTTCGCCAGTCACTCGAACGAAGTATCTGGCCACTTCAACAGTCGCGCAGTCTGTTTGGATCCATTCCTTAGGATCACAGAATGGACTGCCAGTGACCCGAGCGGGGTACCAAGCCAGGCAGCCTCTGATCCAAGTTCAACAGACGTATCCACAGTTCCAGCAGGTGTATCAACCTACCCTTTTCCATAGTCAGACCAATCTAGGCCCGTCTCTCTCTCTGGAACGAAATCAGAGAGCCAGGGATGTACGATCGACGCCATACTATCCTCCCGTGACCTTTAGTCAAATTCATCACCCTCCTCCACCACCCGCCAATCCTGATTATCCTGCCCTTAACTACCCCCCTCCTCAATATGATTATCCTCTTCACTTTCCTTATCAATACCATCCTCTGCTCTGCTCTGGCGTCTCCGACAATCAGCCCCGGCGAGCCTTCCCTTCGTCCCGCCTTACACTGGCCCCCAGGTTACCATCTCCTCCTCTGGTAAAACCTCTCGTCCAAGGTCAGCAGTGGTCGGCAGCCGCCGAAAGCGAAAGCAAAAACAAAAACCAATCTTGCGTCGAAATGATAATTTCGTAGAATTTCTCGTACCCGGGCCATCGGGAAGTGCTGAATATGGAATGTAGAATCTGGCTTTCTAGCGACGGCAGATGAGGGTGAAGTTACGGAGTCGACGCTATCCCAGTCAATGGTTCGTGGGCAAGATATACTTTTACTAGACTCGGATGTCATCGTGTCGCGACCCGGGTTCACGAATTAACGCTTCTGCCAATCATCAGCTCCCGCACGATCCGCTAAGCTTTATGTAGACTTATGAGGGGTAGAGCCGCAGGCGGCGAGTGCCGAACCTTTTAAGTCCTGGTAATTTTGTGGCACAACTTGGAAGGATGCTCTGCGCGTGGCGTGTACGAGTTCGGGCAGCATGATCGTTTTGCACCCGATGATTTTACGCACGTGCCGCGTAAGATGGGCGTCAGACGCAAAGCATGAGCAGGACGGGCCAGCCAAAATAACGAGCCAAACTCGGCAGTAATTTTTTTTTTTGGGCTCTTCTCATATCTACAGTAGCTTTGGTTCTTCCTATTTCATACGTTCCGTTCTACTCAATTCCCATTGCTGTAAGTTCCTCCATTTGTTCAATACATCTGCATCTTGCTACCTCACCAGTCGACAAGCCCATCATGACCCGTAGTGTTGGTCAGGACATTAACTTATGACCTATCGGGTCCTCAGCGGTGACACACGGAGAAGGTTGAAAATCCACTTTCCAGAGCGCCAAGGATCATATATCATTTGTAAAAAAGCAGAGCTTATTACAAGAATGGAGGGAGAAGGGAGTCGAATGAGACGGCAAAAGCGTTACGAGTGTAAGTATGAGCACACCGCGGTAAGGGAGAACCGGATAAGGCAAATAAGACAGGACGGCCGGACCAGGGCTAGTGCCAGGTATCGCGCTTGATTCCGATAAAGTTGATTCGACTATCGACCGTATCTGCGCGCGCTGTGGTTAGCATCGAATGACGACAGCAAGATACATGAAACGAACCGTTGAAGCTCCCACTCTCTGTTATCCAGCGGACATACGTTTCTAGTTTTCAGCCAACGGGATATGCAATGGAAGTGGAAGGCGTGCTGGTAGATTGATTCAGTCTGAAGAATAAAAGTCGGTGCGCAAGCTGCGCACATTGCAGATTCCCCACGCAGCGGTACATTCCTCGCTGGTTGCAGATACCTGATTGGCTTGACATTCAATGCCTGTCGGTTTTTTAAAAAGTCCTCAGGATAAGAAACGCGGAAAAAGAGGCAGGGAAGCGCACAGAGGTCCATGATGTGGTTTCGGCAAATGGCACAATTTTCTACTACAATGTCTGTGGGACGACCTCGTTCAGAAAAACTGATTAGAAAGCACAACGCCGATGATGACTGACCCCAAGCCCACAGAGACACGGCATTCCACTGCGTCCGTTGAAATGAGTATGTGATTAAGCGGATTGAAGAGACAAAGCACCTTCTTCACTTCGAATCTAGGTTTGCCTCCATCGACCTTGGATTCCTTGGGCTCTTTCTTGACTGGGAGATCTACATCGACATCCATGGCTTCAGACATTGCTTCTTTCAATCCTAGCGGTTCTAGAAAAGTGTGAGACCAAATCATTCAGGTAGGGCACGATTGAACTTACATTTGTAATAGTAGGAGCAAAAGACAAAGCGAGCTGCTGTGGACGCGGGCGTTTTGCTTACTACGTAGATTCACGTGACTATCCCGCTATTTTTCGTATTAGTACTACCTCTATGTCTGCAAATTCTCGATCGCCAGATAGAGAAAAACACACAGGTGAAGCTGACGCTGAATCCTCAAAACTGTCCGCGGATAAAAGGGTAATAAATACCGGCGATAAGTTTTCAATAGACGTGGACGAAGAATCAGAATTCCAAGGTATAGGCATCGGAGAAGGGGAAGAGGAAGGGCTATCCGAAGACTCAGACTCGAATATTGACGACAACGACAATTTTTTGGATGGAAGTCTTGGAAAAGCCCTGCTCCGAGAAGGTTTCGCAGGCCCCAAAATTGTCAAGCCATTAACTCCCGAAGCTCTTGCTGCATTTAAAGCAGCCCAGGATCGAGCTGGGGTCATTTACATCTCCCGTATACCGCCTGGCATGCGTCCCTCAAAGGTTAGACATCTTATGAGTGCCCATGGCGAAGTTGGAAGGGTATATCTACAGCAAGAAGGTTCGCGACATCTTTCCTTTTCCTATTTGTGGCCTATTCGTGTTCACCCTTCAGATCCTAAACGGGCCTATCTACGACGCAAATACACTTCTACGAAGAAGCCTCATTTCACTGAAGGCTGGGTCGAGTTCAAAGACAAAAAGATCGCTCGGAGTGTAGCGGAGATGCTAAACGCGCAACCGATAGGCGGTAAAAAAGGGACCAGATGGAGAGATGATATGTGGACGTTAAAGTATCTTCCCAAATTTAAATGGAATATGCTTACTGAGCAAGTTGGTTCGTACCTGGGTTTTATATATTTGTCTTCGAATCATTCTGAAACCATTTTAACAGCTCACGAAGCAGCTATACACACCGCCAAGTTACGCATTGAGTTGTCGCAGTCCAGGTCCGAGCAACAAGATTATTTGAAGAACGTTGAACTCGCTAGGGTTCTAGAAAAACGAGTTCAGAAAAAGAAGGAGAAGGGGGAAGAGATGGCTCTCAAACCCAACATTCAACCGAACAAAAGGCGCTCTGAAGAAGAAGCAGGGCCGAAGAGGAAGCGCACTCGAGCCAACGAGGATGGGCTGGACACAGTTCTCAATAGTATATTTTGAGCGTATCACTAAGTAAATTATCTGATGCTCCCTTGTCTTTATTTCTTAATGCGCTGATCTCGATTAGCTCTCGTGGAAAGTCTGTCCTTCGATTGCCAGCAGTACCCTATCTACCCGGGTCGTTTTCTCACCAAGATCACCTCTAATCTACTCTCGTACGAATGAATAAATGAAGTTACCGCGAGTTTAACAGAGTGGGATTGTTTCGATGTATGTTACAGCTACAGTACAATAGCAATAATAATGACCAAGATTTTGCTTTGACCTTTTCGAGCTGGTCTAATGAAAAAACGCAATATCCCAAAAAGTAGTCAGCTCAAACTCAACCCCTCAGGATCCAATAATCGTAACCGTCGGGAGATTGGTCGGGACCAAGAAATTTTCCAGTGTCAACGCCGCTCGGGAGCCCACACCGCTTGCAACAATGTCTACAGATGACGCTGTGAAGCTGACATTGGCCGCAAGGAAAGTAAATCCCCCTTGAGGTGTATTTGTTTCATCTAATTGAAAGTTGGTGGAAGTGATAACGGGAAGGAAAGGGGGGGAGGAAGAGTTGAACAGTGGGTCCCAGATGGTCATAGATGCATCAATTGAGCCAGGATCACCGCGGACCTAAGTATAATGAATAAATGAGTTGAGAGGGTTCAAAAGTGGGAAGAAACTGTGCATACAGCTAGTACTATCTTCTTAAATGTGAGGAAGACCGGCGAGCCTGTTGGCTGGAAAAGAGTGACGATCTCGCTTCGCTGAACGTCGACGAATACGTCATCTTGAGCAATAACATATCCTGAGCCGTCGTTGTCGACTATAACTGGCTCGGATCCGTCGTTCTCGTTGATCTCGAACCAGAATCTGGAGATGGACGTTGTGGCGTTGATGGTCGCATTGAAGAAGAATCTCTGGGAGGAAGTGACGCTGGGTATCAAGTGGCCGAAACTATTTAGAAGGTTTGTTTGGTTGCTCGAGGCTCGAATTGAGCATCCGGCGGGTGGGCAGGATGATCCTTGTCGGTCGAGCCAAAACATGGTTACTACGCGTTGAGAGTTACTGTTCAAGTTGAGGACCTGAAAGACATTGAGCTTCCCTCGAGTCTTTAATTTGGAAGTACTTACTCGAAGAGTGGTCGTCATGCTAAATTGGCCGTTCAGGTAGGAAAACAAGGGGTCGTTGACGAGGTAATTGAATGGTTCAGAAATTGGCTCTGAGAGGATTACACCTTGAGGTACAGTGTTTATCAGCCTTTCGATTAGATTCGCACATGTCTCATTGAACTTTGTCGGAGACAGCAGACTGTCGTATGAACATTCAGAAAATATATCGACTCGATCTTAAAAAATGAACAGACCTTCGCATAGTTACATTCCCATCGCTGGAGAAGATTCGCAAGTCCGATCTTGTCGTTTTATTGGGTCCTACTACAAGGACATCATCTGTAGTATTCTGAAGATACTGGGAGACGCTGAGTCTCTCTGAGTAAGGGCATAAAAATCAGAGAAAGGGGTATGACCCGCTCACATCGTGTTATCAAAAGTCTGTGTTGTGTCAAAGTCGGCCATAGCCGTGTCAGCGTCCACAATTGTCGGAAAATCTGCCTGTCTAACGCCACCGAGGGTATGACCACAGGCAACAAGGCTTATCATCTCAGTTTGATCGAACCCTTGTCGTATGAAAGACTGTAGATGTGATGCGAAATCTTGTTGGGGTTCTGGGACAGTGGCTGGGCCAGCTTTGGTGGCATCAATCCTACCAGCGCGGTAAGGTATTATTGGACCCCCGCATGATGCCACGCCAAATACGGTGCCTAAAGCTATCAGGTCCGCTGCTACAAAGTTTCACGCCAAGCATTAGCGCTCCGCCAACCACTTCCATGGGAAAAATCGTGAGCATACATACTTCCAAAAAACGGCGTAGTCACTAAGAGGGTGGCAAAGTCAGCGAGGGACTGAGCCATTCCTACTCCTACATTCTTACAAAGAACATGTATCAGCCGCGTAAATGAAGCGGTAATAGCTACTAAATACCTGAGACCTTTCCAATTCGAATTGAATTGAGGCGTCGAGACCACCGGTACCATCATTTTTGTTATGCGTCGCCATGTCATGGTAAGCCTGCAAGTTTCTTCACAGTGCGCACTTTTTCATCCATCTGTAGAGCTTACGATGCGAAGCCATTGGGCAGCTACCGTAGTACTCTGCCGAGGTGAACATTGTTCAGTTATAGAGCTGAATCGGGCAGCCTCGTATAGTTGAAAATCTGCATAGCTCAGTAGCGTATTGGGCCAGTGAAATGTGGAGAGGCCATCTACAAGAGCGGTGCAGACCACGAGTATTAAGATAAGGAAAGAAAAGAAGCGAAAACCGAGCATAGTGCGTGCCATCGCAGACTTCGAGGGCCTCTGAGAATTGAGAAAAGTGTCATTTTAACCTCCGGATGCTTTGACGTCTCTACCTCCACGGTTAGCGAAACTTTTGAAGTGACGTGGTCAGCATCCTCGTACTATGGACCAACGAGACGAGGACAAAACTCGCCGAAACCCATCTCCCTATGAGATGCATCAGGTTTCTCCCAGGACCCTGAGAGTACCAGGTTAATTTTTAGCTCTGTGAGGGAGAGCGGTGCCGAAGTCGGACTGTGGGAAAAACACATCTGTCCATTACGAGAGGACTGGCAACATGGCAAGATGATGAGCGGAATAGAAAGTTGGAGGACGTCGATGAATCGATCAAATCAGCCAGGTACATGGGGTTTGTTCAGCATGGGGAATTCGTCTCACGAAGTATCTGCGTCATTAAAGGAGACGATGAAGGACTACGCCTGATATTGGAGCGCGAGAGAAGACCCTGAGCTGAGGAGAGTCGGCTGAGAATTCATTGGTGCCAGTGGGTGTTGGAATGGCGTGCTTACTCTTATGTACTTCCACACTAATGGATGTACAGCACGTTTCAGGAATATTGAAAGGATGGAAACATGATGACCGTCGAGTGCAAGTGGCTGGCTAAGGATTTCGATTAGCAGGCGGAAAGACTCGCAGCTTTTGTTTGTTCCGAACAAATAAATTTGGCTGGAACAAACAATGATGCGGGTACAGCAGGGAAGCCGGCAGAGCAAACGTCTCATCCCGACCACAACGTCCAAGTGTGTTCGAGATCCTCGAATAGGTCTGTGCTTCACTATGCTCGACCTCTCCTCGTCTCAGGCCCTGATAAGCCTTCTCTTTTCTTGCTCTTCTTCTTTTCTTTTTCGCTTTTATTTAAAGACTTGAAAGATGTCCTATCCTCCCCCACTTCGCCGTTCTCGCTCTCGTTCTCCAAGAGGTTCATACCAGACGCGAAGCATCTATGACTATCCTCCTGAGCCTGGCATTCGTGATTGGGAGAACCTTGAAAAGGATCGCTGGGCATACGAGAGACCATATGATTATGGCCGCAGGCCCAGAAGCAGAAGTCCAGAAGATTGTACGTCCGTGTTCACTCTTGCTTCAGTTGTTCTATTAACCTTCCTTTTCCAGTCACCAGAAAACGCCGTCGTTCTCCTTCTCCTCCGTATGATCGTCCCTACGAACGAGAACGGTACGACCCACGACCTCGATATAATGATGACCCAGGTTTGTCCCATGTTGTGCTCCCTTTCGTTCTTTCCTCAAGCGCCCCAGATCATCGAAACTTTGGTTATTCTCCGCCTGGCCGTGGCCATGGTCAGCAACTCTCTTCACGTCGACCACCTCCGGACCCACACACGCTCGAATATCCCGCAAACCTGCGTCAGTATGCAGAATGGTTTCGCTTTTATTACCCTGGAGAGGCTGCGCGAGAAGACAACGCTGATAAGACCGCAGAGCAAGAAGCAGGGGACGGCTCAAAACCTCGCAACGGTATCAAGTCGAGATGGGAAAAGTACAAGAAGGATTTCGCTGCAACACAGGTCCGTCCAGTCGTCATATTCTCTTTACAGGATTTGTTCCTATCATGTAATGTAAAACTCATGTTCCGTACTGTAGCTGCAAACCATGTTTGAGCACCACAAGAAATCTCCATGGTTTTGGGAAAAGTATGATCCTTCTCCAGAATTCCAGAAGCTCCGCCAGCGAGTGCGGAAGGAAGGCTGGAAAGGCCGACTGAACGTGTTTCTATTTGACCTGGAGTCCGGTAAATTTGACCCAGATTTAAACGAGTCAGAGTCGGACTCTACCGGTAACAAGGATCATGCGAACGGTGAAGCAGCCTCTACAGATGTAGATGAGGTCAAACCTGCGGCAGATGACGATCAGTTTGACGCCGAGGATGATGGTGGTGCAGAGGCTAATGGAAAGCTCGGGGTGGATACTAGACGCCCAAATAAAGGAGAGGAAATCGCTATCCCACCAGAGGGCAATCAGGTCATGATCCGAACTATTCCTCCCGATATCGGTCGCCTCAAATTGGAAGAAGTGAGTTCCACTGTCGGGAAAGATGGATGCTGTGGCTTATATCCTTGCAGTCGTGTAAAATCATTCCTGGTTATATCTACCTCGCTCTTGGTGATCCGCTACAGAAGAGAAATTACTACCGGGCTGGCTGGCTTCGTTTTATGGATGACGCGGATATGACCATGGTAATGTCCGAACTGCAGGATAGAAAAGTGAGTTCGAAGCATCGGGTGTCGCCCTAATCTTACAATACGTTATCTTCCTAGATTGAGGGCTTCAAGTTACATGTATCTCATACTACCAAGCCGTTCGTGAACAAAATCCGTATCGCTCCAGACGTCGCAAGCAAGCCAGATCGAATGGAAAAGGACCTAGCGAAAGCCAGGATACTTGCTGGCCTCCTTGAAGAAGAAGCCGCAGTGTTGCGTAAAATCAAGCCTGGCAGAGATGATGCTCTTCCCAAGCCCGAGGGTGAGGACACCCTCATGGATAGCAACAATACCGACAATGGTGATGGCGATCTTGATGGAGAGGAAGATGAAGAAGAGCCCCCTGAACGTGGCTCGGATGCCGTTGATCGACGGATTGAGAAAATTTTAGCGGATATGAGGGACCAAGGATTAGTAGATCCTGGCGATGAGGAAGCATATGAAGCGAAAAAGGTACGGTAAATTAAGGTGCTCGGCAGTCTCATTTCTCATATAGCATTCCAGACTCAGATATCTTTGGACCTGTATCTTGCATACTTGCGTGCCGCGTACCATGCTTGCTATTACTGCTCTGTTGTTACCGATCACCTTGAAGAGTTGCAGCGAAAGTGTATAAGACACGTGAGGAAGCCATTGTCCAAGGCATCGACTGTGTCAGATGAGGCCAAAGTTCCGAATAGAGGTGACGGCGCTGACGATGAGGAGAAACCGGCCACAGAAAAGGAGTCGCCGAAGAAGGATGCAAGGGCTAAGAATGACCGTGGCGGTGAGTTACTAGTTTACCGTCTTTTTTTGTGTTTTTTTTCCCGTATCTCATGAAGTACGCATAGACGACCGTTGGCTCGACTGGCTCGACCAAAAAATTGCTCTTCTGATCAATCGCGATGGGGTTGACCCTCGAGACTATGGAGGTAAAAGTTTTGACGAGTAAGTCCATTCTATGATACACGTTTTGAACGCGTTTAATCGACATGTAATAGGGAACTATCCAAGCTTGTTGAACCTCATATCAAGCAAGAAGATGAAGGAAAGTTCCGGTGCAGGAACTGCCAAAAACTGTTCAAGGCTACCTCGTTTGTTGAGAAGCATATTGCAAACAAACACCCTGAGCTCGTTAAACCCCTTGAAGATGTATATTGCTGTCCTTCATACACTGATGCAACGAGTTGACTGAATTGTATTTTGTGCCTTGAACAGATCCCGTATTTCAACAACTTTGCTCTGGACCCTCATAGAATCCAACCGTTTGCACACCCCCCTGCAACTATCGGTAACAGCGCCCAAGCTCCCCCACAAGCATACGGAATCCAGACTCCGATGAATACTTTTAGTGACTACGGTCGAATGCCATATTCTTACCCAAGTTATCCCCCTCCTCCACCCGGGAATGGATACTGGGGTGAATATGGACCCGGAAAAAGCTTGTATGAACATCCCAGTCAACGACGCGACGATCCAAGTGGTCGACGATTAAGCGACCGCATTGCAGGATTTGCTGATATTGCAGGACTTCCGCCGAAACCACCTGCGGCAATGGATGGGCCTCTGAGCGCTGGAAATGGTAATAACAATAACCGTCGACGCAACACAGGCGGCCAGGCTTCCGGAGGGCCTCCTCCACCTCCACCTCCAGATGCCAAAGAGGATCCGCGGGCCGCGGCTGGACGCCGTGTTAGCTACCATGATATGGATTTGGTCGCAGAGGTATGGGTTAATTTCATCTAACCTGTTTCCGCTTCAGCGCTGATCATTTTCGGTGTTTTCCTACAGGGCGACGTTGAGTTGACATACTGAGAGTAGTAGTTTTTTTAAAAAACAAAATGGATGAACAAAAAATTTCATTGGGTTCTGTGAAATGATATCTCGTACATACAAAGATATGATATAATTTCGCGTGGAAAATTACAAGTCTCGCGTTTCCGTTTCATACCATCGCACGTTCTTTGTCCGGTCGCTCATCTCCTATTGCGCTGACCTGGGCCTCCTTTCGTTTCATTAAATGCGCCATGTCCCCCTCCATGTCTGGCAAGCAGCCAACGGCAGGATCTTCCTCACCCCCAAATGACCATTTAGTGCAGGATGCAGTCGTCCTCGACATGCCCCCGCTCAACAGGTTCAGCATTAATGTTCCTTCTGAACCCAGCCGGCCAATTTCAACTCCAATCTCGTCGGACAGGCCAGCGTTGAGCTCTTCTGAATCTGGACAAAGCTCTGATGACGATGGCGACGACGGCGACGAATCGGGTCAAGACAGGGAAAACGGCGACACTTTTGACGCAAATTATTCGCCAACGATTTCAACAACCATCCGACCATCGTTACCAGACAAATCTGCTCTCATTTTTCCTCATTTCTCTCGAGCATTCTCCCTCCCGCTCCCTTCACAACTCGGTCATCTGAAACATCCACACAGACCGCTCTTTTCACTCACTAGACCGTCCTATTCCGAATCAGCGTCTCCGGAGGCAGAGCAGTTCAAAGAACTGTCGTTGGAACTAGCAGATTCAGTCCAAATGGTTATTCAGACGATGCTTCAAATTAGCCCGACTCAGATTCTCGATCCCGCAAAGGAGCAATTTTCTGCGTGCTCTATGGCCGTCCCAGCACCGTCCATGTCTGCGATGCTCACTGCAATGAAGAATCTCAACTACATCTCCGCCAACATGGCGGCCTTTGCTGCGGAAGAGACACTCCTAGAGGATACACCGCTCTTTTCTAATCGGAAACACAACGATTTCGATATTGGAGAACTCTTGCAGAGTGTCGGAGATGCATTAAGTGCGTCTGTTGCTCAGGCTGGCGTAGATTTGGTTCTGTTCCACGGAGATGCGACTTTGAAGCACGTTTGGGTGAAGGGTGATGAACCTTGCATGTCTTATCTCCTATCCCATGTACGCCCTGCTTGTTTGTTCTTCTGCTTCGTTTCACTAAATCAATTATCCAGCTTATTCGACAAATCCTTACGACCTGTCAAAGAGGGGACACGATCGAACTCGGTCTCTTTGTGAATCCCTTATCATCTCCGCGAAGACAAAATTCCTTATCATCAGAAACTGACGAGGATGATCCGTTCAGAACAACTTCTTACGGGGAAGGCTCCCTCGAGTGCGTGGTGGAGATTTTCCATAGATTTTTACCAGCTGGCACTTCAGAAGGCCTCTCGCGGCCCCAGCCGACATTCCTGGCCCTTGCTACCCGGCGGTTGTTGTCACAATTGGGTGCTACTTTATCGGACCATACACCATCTTTCGATGGCTCTCTCGAGATTGGCCGTAGTTCCCGGTTATCATTCGCTCTGGATTCTGGACTATCTCCTCAGCCGACCCCCAATGCAATTGATGAGACTCAATCCAGCAATGAACCGACACTCGAACAACTCTCAACATTCGTTGACTCACTCAAGGGCAAAAAAGTCCACTTGCACTCCAGCTCAAAGAGTCCATTCGCTCATCACCTTACAAGCTATCTGACTACTTGGGGCATGGATGTCAGCCATATCTCGACGGAAGGCGGCGAAGAAAGCCTTCTTGCACCACCTTCCAGTCCAACAACTGTTGTTTCCTCTTCCAACAATCTCGAAGGGTATACGCCTTCGGGTATCCCGCCGAAAGTAGAGCCACCTCGACCACCTAAATCTCAACCCGTCTCGTTTGTCGTCATTGATGATGACGTGGCCGCTCTCAAAGAACGTCTACAGTCCATCCGGGACGAACAGAATTATCCGCTTCATCTGAACTCACGGAAACGTCCATCTCTAGCATCCCATCACCGACCTCGATCGACATCCCAAGTTACGCGCCTACCCCCTACCGTTGCTACTCCCCACGCATCGGTTATTCTGCATTTTACCAGTCTCGCAAATTACAAAGCGACGAAAAATTTAGTTCAATCTTTTCTTGATTTTTACCGAAGCACCGTATCACCGCTACCTGTACCCGAAATCATGGTTATACCTAAACCCGCTGGTCCCCGTCGTCTTCTGACGGCGCTCCATACGGCTGCAACGAGACCGCCTGTAGACCCTTTCTTTTCACCCATCGCTACAACCCCAGGCACTCCTTCATTTGGAATCTCTTATATCGGGTCGCCTTTGCAGCAACATCAACAAAGTGTACCCCGAACCTCTTCCCTTCATCGACCATCTGGTTCTCGATCCAATTCAGACCGATCCTCCAGATCTACCCAAATTCTCGAAAACCATGGTAACCTCCCTCCATCGCCTTTAAGTATGCAGGACAGCACGGAATACTTTTCCGATACTGTGACCAAGCTCGGCGAAACTCCTGTCAAGCTGGGTGTTACTCCTCGAGCAGGAGTGATTTTGCAGAGCCCCGACGGACAACCTGCTGGAATATTTTTTTCACCTCGTGCTGAGAAGAGCAATGTGCTTTCCAGCTACAGCATGGAGCGAGACCGTGGACAACTCTCTGTTTCTTCCGGTTCAAGGCGATCTCTGTCATCGAAGGAAGGTCCTTCTGTGACGTTTTCTTCTCTGCATGAAGTTGCTTCGATAGAAGGTCCTAGCCCACGAAGCAGCGAGAAAGAAAAGGATTCCCCAACTACCTCAAGACAGTACTCCCGAGGCAATGTTTCTCCGACTCCTACAGATGCGCCTGACACTCAGACGGGCCGAGGGGTCAGCGTCGAATCGGTTTCGCGAAAGAGTGCTATTGCTACTCCTACCATTTCGCCGCCCGGGTCGCCGATGGTTGAACCCAGCATATCTTCATTGCGGAATGTGCGACGACCCAAGATGGACTCCAAAGGTCTATCGCCTGCGCCATCTAGTAAGAAGGGCAAGTCACCTGCGGACAACAACATTGTACCCCCATCAGCGTCTTGATTGTGGATGGTATGTCGACATTTACTTTGCTTATCTCGTCATATGTGATGAGATACTCAACTCAAGTCCCCGCATAGACAATCACATCAATCGGCATATTCTGTCTACTTTCATGAAGAAGAATCACATCAAGTACGATGTTGCTTCGAATGGAAAGGAAGCTGTGGAAAAGTGGAAGACTGGAGAGTTCCATTTAATCTTGGTGAGTGACCCTATATGAGTCTATGAGTCCCAGCATGGTTTTTAAATGCCGGCGCTGTAGATGGACATTCAAATGCCTGTCATGGATGGTATGGAGGCAACGCGTATGATTCGACAAATAGAGAGGCAGAATGCTGGATACATTCAACCGTCGCCTTCCATTGATTCAGACGACCGCTCAGCATTGTCGGATGATAACGACTCCAGAACTTCAGCTGCCTCGCCCTATCGATCATCAGTCATCATCGTGGCTCTGACAGCTTCTTCTCTGCAAAGTGATCGTATCGCGGCTCTCGCAGCTGGGTGCAATGACTTTTTGACGAAGCCGGTGTCATTTCCGTGGCTTAATAATAAGCTGATAGAATGGGGATCCATCAAAGCTCTTTCCATGTACGCCGATATGACACCAGATGTAGTCAGGAGCCAGAATGATCAAGCCAGGAACATTGCTGAAAGGTTGCATTTTCCAAAGGGCAAGAAAGCGCCGCCGCCGCCTGTATCGAGATCTCCCAGAGTTTTGCCTTCACCTGCCGGTTTATCTGCACCCCCTCAGAGCCCTCGATCTGGCAGCTCATCTGCTATATGGAGTTTGGGTCAGCCATCTGCGGCCTTGTCCTTTCGTTCACATGTTGGGCTTAAATCTCCCGTCCAATCTGAGAGTCCTACTCGTCGCAACTTTCAGGATGAGCCAATGCCTTCCTTTGCGCACTCATCATCTGTTACTGTTGATCTATCGTCTCCTCTTCAGACGCCGTCTGCGGAGAAGTTGAATGGTAGGTTATCGTATTCCTTTCTCCTGCGATAGGCTGACGTTCTGTATGCTTATACAGGCTCTGTCGAAATTTCACAGAAAGTGAATCTCGATCCTCGGACGAACGCGAATAAAACATTTGACCCGAATGCCTCTACAACCACTTTGAAACGGGGCGATGTTTTTCGCGCGAGAGATGAGGAAGTGAACAACGCCCCGTTAGAGCACGTCCGTGAAAATGGATCAAGTATGGCTTAAACCAGCTCCTCTAATAATGTTCTCTAACGCGACTTCTTCTTCTTCTTCTTCTTCACAACTCCGTGTCCTGCACCTTAGTTTCTTCCGCATCACGCTCGCCGTCCCCCACTACGCCGGCCACTCCCAGTTCGCCGGTCCGACCTGTAACTTTCAAAGAGAAGATTAAATTGGGTGAAGGAGAGGATTCAACCCTAGACCTGAACGTTCCTGGAGGGTGTGTAGAGATTTACAACGAGAGCGAGGGTCCGGAGAATAATTCTTTGGTGGTGACTCCGTGACGGGAATGGGCAGTCCTCGGATGGGTCTTGTTCTTTGTGATCTGTCAGAAGGCTGCTCGACTCTGGTGCGGCCCACGATCTTCGCCTTGTTCTCCTCCTGCTCCATCGTCGAGCACGAGGTGACGACCGGCGGTGTTGCATCTCATCATCTCTTATGTTGTCGTTTAACCGATTGCAGATATTCTTCTATGCTTTCGTATCTTTGGGGGTTTCCTATTCTGATCGTTTTCTCGTCGTCACTCTCTTTCTACTTACTCTATTTCCTCAATACCTTTGCATCATACACGTAGGTCTTGGTTTTTGGGAGTAGATTTTTATTTCCGTCTCTTTTCTTCCTGTTGCATTTGTTTATTACAGCCCATGCAGTACAATTCTTTTCGTCCTGTCCTGTACACATGCACATTTCCTAGTTTTGGTCATTCTATTTGGCGTTATTTTCACATACTAACAAGGCGGATAGATATAACATGAGGCACGTTCGATACTGCAGAGTTTTGTTTTACGCAGGTATTTCTAGCTTTGACCGCACCAAATCAGGCAATCTGTTCATCCAACGTTTTTAAGAAGCAACTACAATGATAAATTCAGCGGAGCAGTGAATCATGAAAGACGTGAAGTCTATAGCATATCATGATAAATCGTAACGAGATTCACCCCAAAATAGAATAACCTCAACTCCAACCGATATTAGACCGTCTCTGACAGTCCTGAAAAACTGTCGGACCTCCTCGTTAGGCGTGTCGACTTTATGATAATTCTCCATGATAACTTGGAATTTCCTGAGTTCCGAGAAGCTATATCTGTCAAAGCTCCGAGTCCTCTTCCATTGCGCAACTTGAATCAACAATTCAAGCCACTCGAAGCTCCCTGGGTCTTGGAAAAGAGAAGAGCCGATTTTGACTGTGAGAGACTGAGGATGCGGACAAACGGCACTTCTTTCTGGATCTGGGAGTAGCGCCTTCACCATCTGCACAAGTGAGGATGGGCTCCTCAAAGAACACTTTGAGGTTGGCGAGAGAAGGACACCGTTTCAAGAAGTCCACAAGATCAGGGGCTTGTGGGCAAACATTCAATGTCAGAAATCTTTTTTTACAACGATTGCTGAAATGAAAACGACGAACCGTTGGGCTCCAAGACCACTATTGCACAGCGCAATTCAACAGGATGCACATTAGGAAGAAAGACGCCTCTCCATACGTCAACTTCATAGGTGTTTAGATGTATTTCCGTAAGATAGAAATGGGTGAATTCGCGAGACTGAGATTTAGCTCGTTCTAGAATGCAGGACAGTGAAATTTCAATTAATCTAAGGTTAGTAGGGAAGCGAGAAATGCGGTGAATAGTGCGTGATCAAGGAGTAGCTGGTCAACCCGGAGAACCATAAGACGAGGGAATCGGAGGGAAAATTAGGTACCCAATGCATATCGGGAGAATCAACGTTTGCAAGGTCAATGGATGCAAGAAGAATTTGGTATTGGTGTTGATAGACGACGAAGACTTTATCTCAAGATGGACAAGATATGGGAATGGCGTTTTGGGCCGTACTGCTCGTGTCAGCTTTACGACAGCTAATGAAACGGACGAGTCATTGCTTCCTGGAAACATAGACGAACCGCCGACGTTGCTAATGAGGCTCGAAGGCGGTGAACGAAGCAAACGACTCGCGCGAGAAAACCATTTCGAGTCAGCATCAAGAATGACATGGGTCCGTCGTATTGAGATGGAAAGCAATCTCTCGACCGGATGTAACCCTCGACCTACCATCGAAGGATGTGACAGACAGCGAAGCCCAGAGAAAGGGATCTCGGAGAGCTATTTGCGCCAATACGAGCAAACCCAACTCAGTTGCATGGAGGGGATTTAATTGTTGACTGCACCCCTCATGGCGTAGTCGGCTTGAGAAAAGACGTAAAGACGGAATATCGAAGACAAAATTTCCGGAGGAATTTTTAGGAATTTCGTAGAACTAGCTGTATAGCTATGAATTTCGTCGAGGGCACGCACTGAAGCTGAAGGTCGTCGTAACGAAAGGCGTGGAGCTTTGAGTGAGGCGGTCGGGTCTGGTCATCCTGCAGGTGTCTAGACAGCCTTGCCGGAGCCCACTTTCTACCGTCTGCCGTCTGCCGTATCCGTCTCGTGGGCGTCTATTTCCGGAGATGACTTCATCTTCGCCCGCTAAAACAAACTCCACTTTTTTTTCGTACCATCATGAGCTACTACATTGGTATAGACGTCGGCACAGGCTCAGCCAGAGCCGTACTTGTAGACGATCATGGCAAAACACTCTCTTCTCATACCAAGGATACCAGAACCTGGCGCGATCCTGACGATCACCGAATCTTCGAACAGTCGACGGACGATATCTGGAATTCCATTTCAGCCTGTATCAAGAAGTGTCTCGCTGAATCTAAAATCAGTCCCGATAAAGTCAAAGGACTCTCGTTCGATGCGACTTGTTCGTTGGCTGTATCGGATATGAACAGTGATC